>BCLG01002628.1:6755-22412 GCA_001602295.1 Zoysia matrella
GGCGCTTGTTGCGCTCGATCACGGTGCCGGCCATCTCCGTGGACACCTTGCGCTCGTCCGACGGCTTGTGGCAGACGTAGTCCAGGACGTAGCACCGCGAGCGGCGCCGCCGCTCGTACGCCGTCCAGAGCAGGTACGCCACGGCGTGCGCCAGGAGGAGCAGCGTGAGCAGAGGAAGCAGATCCATCCCTGTCGCTGGGGAGCGGTGATCTTGCAAGATCAAGCTGCTGATCCGCTGGCTACTAATGCGAGGTGCGCACAGTGCACGCTGCTCTGCTTCTTGGTGGTGGTTGGGAGTCGTTGCTTGCATGCTGATAACCGACTAGTCGGGGACCGGGGGGGATTATATATAGGCCAGGGGGTGGCGTTCCAGACTTGTTCCCGGTTCACACGGTAGTTTGTGTGGGCTAGCTGATAGTCTACACTCTCATAGAATTTTAAAAATGTTGTGCTAGTAATTCTTTTCTTTTCATTTTTCTCTTATTTTCTTGTACTGTTATAATTGTATGCTCGCTGTAGTTTGATATGAGTATATAAATACACGGTTGTGCATATCAAAATATCAAGGAGGCCTAGTAATATAAATTACTCCTACTCTACTCCGGTGCACAAGAAATATTTTAAGTAATCATCAGGAGGAAAATAGCGTGGCACCCATACATCCATGCTACTCACTCGGTCGGCTCATCTATGTTCTCCTCTAGAACAACCTCATCATATATAAGGTTTTTAAGGTAAATCAACTTATGTTTCTTTAACTTTTAAGAGGTGAAACATAAAGTATACATGAGATTAATTAAATAAAATTATTGAAACAAAGCTTATAAATATAATTATATGTTTAAAGTACTTAGAAAATTTGGAGCCTTATAATTTTAGAGACCGGGCGTGGGGACGCCCCTGGTGGCGGTGGCCCCCTAATTGGACACGGCTTAATGGGAGTGGTCCACCTGACGTGCACGTTGACAGCTGCTCGAGTCAAACTGGAGCTGCTCGCCTCGCCTGCTCACAGAAAGTATTCTTAATCGTCGGGTGGAGGACTAGGAGTGTCCTATTACATGTGACATATTTGATTTTTTGAAATTAATTTTTGATTATTTATTTTATTCAAAAAAAGTACGAAAATACAAAAATAAATAAATCAAACTTAAAGTACTTTTAATAATAATTTTTTTACAATAAAAATAAATAATATTTTTATAAATTTTTTAATAAAACAAATGATCAAAAGTAGAATTCATAAAATAAAAAACATCACTCATAGTGGTACAACGAGAATACTAGCTTGATTTGAAGCTAATGAAGCAGCGACCATGCATGGATGGACTGGAGGAGTACTGTGCAGTACGAGCAGCTAGCAGCTGGTTGGTCGTCTGTCATTCATTCTGTGCTGCGCCCGTCGCCGGCTCAACGAACCCAGGAAGCTTCCAAAATGAAAGATCAGCCTTCATAACAGTACCAGGTCTTGTTTTCCCTCATTCTCCTTGATCACACTCGTTCATCTGGAGAGTGATTAGCTAGCTACTAGGTGAATTTCTCATGTAAGGCCTGTTTGGATTTGCCATAGAAAATGAACTAGAGTCTTAGGGAAATTTGTAGATTTCAAATAGTGTACGGCCATCAAACGGGCCTGTAAATTTGAAGCCTCCTACATATCAAAGCACTCTTTTCCTCTTATATATCCTCGCAAGGAAATAAAATGATGCGCGCGTCACTGTCACTCTAGCTCCATTTGTTCATGTGGATGAACCAATTAGCGGATAAACTTTGCTAGCAGTAATGATCACTTGATCAGTGACCTCTACCGCTTAACTGTTTGAGTCGAAGAATGGGAGCTTGGGCGCCTGCCCGGACTCCTTGCCGTGTGTGCCGTCGCTAGCCCAACTAAAATATTCCGTATGAGTATACGACTACGCTACTACTGTATTAAAGGCGTCGTGCGGCGAGAGCCACGTTCCCAACTCCAAAATACAACTAGGTGTTTGGGTAATAGAAAATGAAGAGTGAGTTTGGGATTGATAAATAAATAGAAAGATAAGATGTAATATAGTGGATGATCGGCTGGGGCTAGGGCTGCGCAAGGCCGGAGGAGAGGGCATGAGGCAGAGGCGGCTGGGGCAGCTGGCGTGAGGCCGAAGGGGGCGGCGCAGCACGAGCTTGGAAGCGGAGGAGGAGTTGACTAGGGCTGCGCGAGGCCGGTGGAGTCGGTGTGAGGTTGAGGCGGCAGGGTGGTGCCGGAAGGGGCGGCGAGGCGGTGGGGCGGTAAGGTGTGGAACCGGCCTGAAAACCATGGTTTGAAACCATTTAGACCTGATCTTTTTGCTCCCAGACCAATCTTAGGCCTTGTTTCGTATGGATTTTAAAATTTCTTCTGCTCCAAATTTTGCAAGAAGCCCACCAAACGGTTTTAGAAGAAATGCTTCTGTCTTCCCTCCTCAAGAAGCACTTCTTCAAATTAGAAGCTAAAAGCACTAAAAATATTGCTTCTCATAGATTCTCCACTCTTTTATACATTGGAACCACAATAAAAGCCGTTTTGCCAAATAGTTTGTAGCGAATCTATTTTGCTAGAGAAGTCTTTTTTTTAGAAGCTATTTTTCTTTAGAAGCTATTTTCTAAGAATCTATACCAAACAGGGCCTTAAATCAAACCAGTGCACGGTATCACCAAACCAGACGAAATTATGGCCTATGCCAATCCATTTTGACCCAACTTAAATCAACCCAATGTAAAACCTAAACCATTCCAACCAGTTTGGAACCAAACCATTTTCAGCTTTATGTAGGTAGTTAAATTGTGGTGGGAAATTCACGGAGGTACATAGCAGGTATGGTTGTTAAAGTCGTCTATTAGGATTATATTTGGTTTGATGCATGAAGTTGGATGAAATGATCTATCTAATTTTTGTGTTGTTTGGCTCTCTATCAGTCTAGATGGAGCTACTTCCTCCATCCTAATTACAAGTCATTCTAGCATTCAAATTTTGTTCATTAATATATATCATTCTTACTTTCCGATACATCTTTCTCTCTTTTCAACACACTTTCTTCTTCTCAATAAATCTCTATATTTTTTTGCTCATCGTTTTTTGTGTACCATACTTTTTCACTTCTCCTTAATTCTCATGCTGGATAGAATGACTTGTAATTGTGAACGGAGGGAGTATCCAAGTTTAAAGAATATTATTTTTAGATGCTGGATAGAGTTGTCCAACTTTTTTGGTTGGATGAGCTCATTGACATTATCTAAGCATGTGTTGTTAGTCACATAATTAATTATAATTAACTTATTTATTGTTAATTAGGATTTATTTATATAATATTATATTTGATAAATACTAATATATTTATTTTTATTGAGGCTAGAAAATTATAGATAATTAGTGATTGGGTATCTTTTTGTTCCTCGTGTTCTGTGTACCATACTTTTTCACTTCTCCGTAATTCCGATGCAGAGGGCTAGAATGACATGTAATTGTGGACGGAGGGAGTATCCAAGTTTAAAGAATATTATTTGTAGATGTTGGAGAGAGTTGTCCAACTTTTTTGGTTAGATGAGCTCATTGACAATATCTAAGCATGTATTGTTAGTCACATAATTAATTATAATTAATTTATTTATTGTTAATTAGGATTTATTTATATAATATTATATTTGATAAATACTACTATATTTATTTTTTATTAATTGGCTAGAAAATTATAGATAATTAGTGATATTAATTCTTATTCATTTCTACAATAGTATTAACATTGATAATTAGCATAATATATAATTATTTTGTTACTATAATTAGTTGTTTATCCTTATCCAAATACATATTCAACCAGCCAAACAGAAAGTGGATCGTTTCATCCAGCTTCCGCTCCTTCTGCAGTGGCATCAAAGCATCAATAGGCTTTGGATTGATCTAATTTAGCGGATTTCTAATTTCTTAAGGCAAAGCGTGTACAATTGTAGATATGATCGAGTTGTGAGATGGAGTCCTTCCATACGCATTGATTTGGGTAATGTTTTGATTAAGCTACTCCTAATGGGATTCCGTGTGGAACTTGCCGTTGTGAGTACTTGAAGATGTTCATCCCGTTTTAGTTGATCTGGTTCGAGCGCTGCAATACATCCCACCAAATCTCATATTAGATTGGTTGGCATTTGAGCTTCTGTGTAGCTTCGGTTTTGTTTAGGGAAATTATTCCTTATAGTGGCCATAAACTATTTCTTTAACTCTAGAATTTTTCATTTCATGATTTGATTCTCACTCCGCTTGTGTTGATTAGTTTAGTAACTCATCATTCTCAGTTTCCTATTTTGTTTAATTGATTTTCACCTTCTTAATGCTGTTGGCATGTGCATTGGAGACATTGGTATTTGTTGGTTTGACTTTTTTCTGAATATGCTTTGAACAGCAATGCAACTTATGTCTCAAAATCTAGTTTGGTCTAAACCAAGCTATAAATAGTTCTTCAAATGCCGCACACACACGCTTGCATTCATGTCAAGTTTTCACCCGACGTTGGGTGCCCGGACACGGACACGGCCCTGGCCCCGTGTCCACAGTCACGGACACGGTCACGACCCCATGTCCACAATCACGGATACGGACCCGGCTTCAAACCTGTGACCACGTGTCCACGGGCACGTCACGAGTTTCACGTGTCCGCGCGTCTACGGACACGGTTACATCTAATTAATTGAATGATTAGTTTTATTTAATTTTTTATAATGAAGAATGAGAAACTTTAAATTTAATATTAATATATTATTTTTTAAGTTAATAATTTTTCTTAGATACGGTTAGCACGGGTACCGATAGCGTTAGCATAGGTATCTAATTAAGCTTTACAGGAAGATATGATGAATTTCAAATTTAAGCTAGCTGTGATATTATATACCTAGTCACCGACATGGTGACCGTCACCACCATCTCGCTACATTTCCTCTGAGGGCCGTTGATGAGGACATCTCTCCTTCCTTTAGATACACATAAAACTTTTCAAATTAGTATTGATAAAACTTACGCACGACAGTTGAGATCAGAGGTGAGCTCGTTTCTAAACACATGTCTTCCTTCCTTTGAGAATAAATTGCTACCTAATGTCTTCTTTCCTTTGAGAATAGATTGCTACCTAATAACTTTATCATGATTAGAAACATTGGACACAGTCAAGAAATGCATGAAAAAGAATTTGGAGATGCTCAAGATCAGAACCGCACGTTCGACCCCGAAGAAGATCCAAACAACTCGAGTCCGAGTCTGACTCGGACTTCAAAAGCAGCCTGCACTAAAACGGATGCTCCGATCTCATACAAGCTCCGTTTTAGACGTTCTAGATATGGTTAGAAAGGTAACAAGATAACCTTTTTAACGGCACTGGTCTTATCTTCAAATTTGACCAGAATCAATGGAAATCGTAAAAACAAGATAACATCCAAAAAGTGTCCCGAGTGCTGCGACACTATCTTTTGCCCTTTGGACCGTGTATCTTTTCTATGCTCATTAGTATTAGGGCGTATCCCTAAAGTCATCCCACTCTATATAAACGGTAGCCGCCGTCATTAGAGAGAGGTTTTGATTAATTTTCCTCTGTTATGAAACAGTTTCGCTGTTTGACGGTTCGTTGGTTTTCCAACTTCGTGATTTAATTTAGATTTCGCAATTGAGTTGCGTTCTTCCTTGTTCTTGCTTGTGTTCTTCGATTCGCAGGTTGAGATTAGCCTTCTTGGCGAGGTCAATTATGTGTGCACGGTTGATAACCAGAGGAAAAGTAGTGCTGCGATTGCGGGGTTCGAGTCGTGTTGATTTGAGGCCGGATCGATTGTGTGTCGCATCTCGGCCAAATTGATAGTTATCACGACTCGACAGAAGATCGGGAACCTCATACACATCAGCCGTCCTAGATCTCGGTGGTGATGGTCGGAGACGACGTCGTCGGGTTTTCGGCGGCGATAGTTGGAGGCAGCACCGACAGGCCCTCCTCGACCACTACCTTCCCCCTACCCTCATCACCTGCAGCTGCAGCGGTCAAGGGAGGCGGCAGCTCTTCTTCAACTATCGGCTCATCAACCGGCAGCTCAGATAGGCAGAGGCGGGGGCGGCAATGTTGAAGGCGCCACCTCCTAAGGGTTGGCCCCTCCCCTTGCATCATAAGAGGTCTCCCCCCCCCCCTCGTCGCGGTTGTCGATGCAGCTACGACCACATCCGGAGCCTCAGCTCAGACGATGTCAAGCCCCGAGCGTTCAAGTCCCAGATCTAGAGAGCTGCATTCCCACAGAGATTCTGTGCTTCGACCAACATCATCAAGTACACCGGTGAGACCTACCCAGCTCACTGGCTCGAAGATTATTGCCTCGCCTGCAGAGCCGAGGGCGCAGACGACCTATTCGCCACCTAGTACCTGCAACTCTTCTTGTCCGATTTGGCCAGGGGGTGGCTCGAGCACCTTCTCACGGACAACATCCATGACTGGGCCGACCTCCATCGCGTCTTTGTCGGCAACTTCCAAAGAACCTACATGCGCCCGGAGAACTTCTGGGATCTAAAAAACTACAAACAGAAGCCCGACGAATCGCTCTGTGACTATATCCAGCATTTCTCGCGTAAGCAAAATGAGCTGCCCGACGTGAGCGACGCCGACATCATCAACGCCTTCACCTGCGGCACCACATCCAAAGCACTCGTCCACAGGCTAGGGTGTAAAAAACTCTGAGACCGTGTGCGCTTTTCTTACCATCACCACTATGTTCGCCACCGGAGAGGAGGCTGTCTAGGCCAACTTCGACCAAGATCGGGCCGAAGACAAGGAGAAGTCTAAGGCCAACCACAAAATCGACAACCGCTCCGATCGACGCTTAATCTAACTTTTGGGTGGGTGTAGAACAAAGGAAAAGATACTTATTTAACAAGTTGAAAACTAAGAACACCCAATTTTTAATGGCAGGGCAACTGACCTAGAAGCGACTCTGGCATTGTACTCCATCTTCGGATGATAAAACTCGGCAAAACCCCAGTCAATAAGACGAAGTTGGCGGTTTTCATGATCGATCATGATATTGTGAGGTTTGACATCTCGGTGCATAATACCACGTGAATGACAATAATCTAGTGCCTACACAAATACCTGGAGAAGTTAAGACCATCATGTTGAATGCAATCTCACGGAATTAGAAGGATTAGAATGCTTATTGTGTCAACTGCCAACTAAACATCTATGTGCTCAACGACGGAACAAACTATAGAGGGTTTGGTAACAAAAAAAAGGCAGCCCGGTGCACGCAGTTCTAGCTTCCACAAATGACAATAAGCAAGTTGCATAGCACTGCATACATCTTTTTAGCTGTGATTCCATGATGTCTTAAATTAATAAATTGTTATCTAAAAAGATACTATAACAGAACATCTGTATCAGCCGATGTGATTCTTATAAACTTCTAAGGTCTATGTGACGTGCAAGAAAAATTCTAGGGATTTAATTTTATTTTGATTGTCAGGTGAATCAAGAGAAATTCTCCTATTTTTTTCAGCTTCCAGTCTCTTAGAGTAGTTCATTTCAGAGAATCACATCACAGAATTAAGTGAGAATTGTTTCTTCTAAAAAACAAAACAATGCTTGAAAATCAGGAGCTAGTAGGTCTGCCAAAGAAGCCTATAGTAAGACTAGCAATGAACATTGCGAACAATAGAATAGTGTATAAATCCATAGTTAGCCTTCTGAATAATACTACAATACAATGCTATATTTTCATTCATGCATCGTCGGAGTCATCCTTTTATGGCTTAATTTAATACAAGTCTTAGCAAGGAAAATGATTTTGTATTTACTCTGATTATGATGTAAACAAGCATTCTATGTTAACCTCTCACTTATGCTTTATTTAAACAGAATAGTCTAATCCTAATTATGACTACATGGTGCAGTTGTTGGACATGTTTGGCGCAAAAATAAATGTTTTATAGTCGGCACCGAACCGGTGCATTTTAATACATCTATAAGGCCCGTTTTCGCACCGATTTTTTAAGGTGACCAAAACATGATATAAATACTCATACTTAGTTTTTGGGTATAATGGAGTTGATTGGACATGTTTGGCGCAAATACACATGTTTCATAATCGACGTCGAACTAGTGCATTTAATGCACCTATGAGGTCTGTTTTCGTGTCAATTTTTGAAGGTGACCAAAATATGATATACATACCCAAACCCGATTTTTTGGTCTAGTAGAGTGGATTGGACATGTTTGGCACAAAAACACGTATTTCATAGTCGTCGCCGAACCGATGCATTTTAATGCACTTGTGAGGCCCGTTTTCGCACCGATTTTTTAAGGTGACCAAAATATGATATAAATACTCAAACTTGGTTTTTGGGTGTAATGGAGTGGTCGGACATGTTTGACGCGAAAACACAAGTTTCATAATCGGTGCCCGAACCGATGCATTTAGTGCACCTATGGGACCCATTTTCGTGTCGATTTTTGAAGGTGACCAAAACATGATATACATACTTAAACTTGGTTTATGGGTGTAATGAAGTGAATTGGACAACTTTGGCGAGAAAACACAAGTTTTATGATTTGCACTCAGTGCATTTAATGCAACTATGTCGCTCGTTTTTGCGCCAATTTTTGAAGGTGACCAAAACATGATATACATACATAAACTTGGTTTTTGGGTGTAATGGAGTGGATTGGACATGTTTAGCGCAAAAACATAAGTTTTATAATCGGCGTTCGAACCGGTGTATTTAATGCACATGTGGGGCCTCTTTTTGCGTCGATTTTTGAAGGTGACCAAAATATGATATAATTATTCAAACTTGGTTTTTAGGTGTAATAGAGTGGATTGGACATATTTGGCACAAAAATACAAGTTTCATAATCGACACTCGAACCGGTGCATTTAATGCACCTGTGACGCCTGTTTTCGAGCCAAGTTTTAAAGGTGATCAAAACTTGATAAACATACCCAAACTTGGTTTTTGGTACAATAGAGTGGATCGGACATGTTTGGCGAAAAACATAAGTTTTATAATCGACGCTCGAATCAGTGCATTTAATGCATCTGTGAGACCTGTTTTCACGCCGATTTTTTAGGGTGACCAAAGCATGATATGCAGCTGTGGGGCCCGCTTTCACGCCGGTTTTTGAATATGGGCAAAACATGATATACGTACCCAAACTTGGTATTTCCGTGTAACAGAGTGGATTGGACATGTTTAACGTGAAAATACAAGTTTTATAATCGGCACGGAACCGTTGCCTTTAATGCACCTATGGAGTCCGTTTTTGCGCCCATTTTTAAAGGTGACCAAAACATGATATATATATATATATATATCGAAACTTGGTTTTTGAGTGTAAAGGAGTGGATTGGATATGTTTGGTGCGAAAACATAAGTGTCATAATCGACACTCGAACCGGTGTATTTAATGCATCTATGAGGATGAGGACCAAGGCCGCAAATCCGCGTGGATGGGTAGTTAGGGCTCCAGATTTCATTTGGCGGATTTCATTGGCCCTTTGTGACATTTTCGCGGCTTCTTGATGCGGTGTCCGACGTCCCCTGCAGCCCCCTGAGCCGACAACCAGCCACTGGCCCCCAGCGTCCAGCATCCTCCTGCGGCTCATGTCACTACAAGAAATCTAGGTCTATAACAATTTCTTATTGTCACATAACCTAAACAAATCGTCATTATTCAGATTCTGTGACACGATGATGATGAAAATCAATTCGTCACCTATTATGGGTCTCTATCTGTGTTCTATGACGAAACAAAAAAAAATCATCACTAAATCTGTGACATCCCTCAATTTGTCAATAAATTATGACGTTACTTTTTGTCACTAGTTTACTAAGAAAACGTCACAAGTCATTACATGAGAAATGCCATTTAGGATTGAAATTGTCATAAAATTTTTAAATCAAGTGACATGAGAATCAACATGTATCTCACATGACAGCAAATAACATACAGCCAATCAAAATCATAAATAACATAATAATGCCTCATCCCATACAACACCATATAATTAATTATACATCAAAAGATAGGGATCACATTTTTAGAACAGATTTGGATATCAACAATTGCTAGAACGATGTCAAAGTTCCTTCTCAAATAGTAGATTTGCCATTGATCTTCAGAGCTGCACTCACAATGCCGGAAGCTTTAAGAAACTTCGATCTTGGTAAGACAAGAAATAACTTTAGTTACAGCCTTTGGTTCTTGGCTTTCTTCTATATATTCAATCATAATGAATTCTATTTCATCTTACAAACAAACAGCACTACGACATCATATACAACTGTTTTTTGTTGAAGCACAACTTTCTCTCGGTTGTCTTTATTTTTCATTCATTTCTCCTATAGAAAACAGGAAAAAATAAAATGGTCTCGGTGCCAAATCTTTCTCCTGTGTACCATCAAATTGATCCTTCATTGCACGATACTTGTGCTTTTCTGGTAGGAATCGTCAGTGCCGCATGTACATAAACTTACATGAGAAAAGAAGATACATTGATGATATTTGGTATAGACATACTATACATCTTGTCTTCCCTTTAACCTGTCCAGATAGTATCAAGCGTGCGGGATTATCATTGATGGTAACAAAAATCATGGCATACAGTGTGAAGCTCTCTTGTTTGTAAGCATCCCAAGCACGGACCTATCTTCCCATAACTTTTTCATATCCTCCATTAAAGGTACTTGAGTTTGCGTAAAAAGAGCAGTTAGGGCTCAGACCGTAATCTAGCATAACTATGTGTCTCTTGTGATTGACGTGTCCTCGTGTTGAATAGCTATAGAGTCTAGCTTTCTTTTTCTTTTTGAGAACCTAGCTAGCTGGAGTACTAGAGTAGAAAGATACTGCCATTGGATCCAAAAATAGATAGATACCGTCACTATTTTATGTGTTGTTTTAGACCTAGGTGCTAGGTGTGGGAATTAAGGATAAGTGAAAAATATGATACAAATAAGCAAAGAGAGATATAGTGATGTATTAGAAAAGAGATAATGTTGAAAAAAGAGAATTCTATTACTAAGTGCGAATGATAAATATTTAAGAATAAATTTTAAATGACAATAAAATAATAACAAATAAAAGTGAACGGATGGAGTACTACCCTGTACTCCTATTCAGTGAGTTGCTCAACAAGGTGCGGCGCCATAACGGCTACACAATCCCATCACCCCATCGCACGAATCGATTGGGACCGGCCTGCTGCTACGCAAATGGCCGGTGCCTACCATGAATTTCTTCCAAGCTGCAGGTGGGGATA
Organism: Zoysia matrella; assembly: GCA_001602295.1. NCBI lineage: Eukaryota > Viridiplantae > Streptophyta > Magnoliopsida > Poales > Poaceae > Zoysia > Zoysia matrella. The sequence goes on from BCLG01002628.1 coordinate 18,036, forward strand.
TGGATGACACATGGCAAGTGGTAACTGTTGGGGATGAAGGGGAAGAAAGGGAGGGGGGGGGGGGTCGTAGCTGCTTGTAGCCACAGATTTGGATTGGGGAAGGGATAGAGGAGATGCTTCTCTGGTTTTTATCCAGTGGAGGAGACGATAGGGTAAGAAGTGGTTAAGGCTGCGTTCCTAGGGTCTTTATCATGACATCGTTATAAACATAAAGGTGTACGGTATCGAATCATAGAAAGATGCTAGCTCAGTTTTAGATAGCTTCTCTTTTATTTTATTTTTTGACACTTCATACCTAGAGTGACACTTCATCTCAGAATAATTGTCATTTTTAACTTTAAAATATCACATTTGACTATTTATTTTATTCAAAAATTTATACAAATATAAAAACAAATAAGTCATACTTAAAGTATCTCTAATGATAAAATAATTCACCATAAAATAAACAATATTTTTATAATTTTTTAAATAAGATGGAGAGTTAAACATGATATCAAAAAGTTAAAAGTGATAACTATTCTGAAATGGAGGGAGTACTTAGACGTGAGTAGAGTGATACGGAGGGAGTAGACAACCTGAGCGTCGGTTGATCCCGGTTCTAGGTGTTTGATCAATCATTGAGGTCTATCCGTACGTAACTGTTTGTTTGGGTACATAGTTGATAAACGCGTTCGAAAAGAGTCTCGGTGCATTGTTTAACAAGCCTGCAAACAAAACGTATATTGCCTCATGCTCGCATATGCAAAAAAAAAAATCACAATTTTTAATATGGGTTGAAGCGTGTGTGTGCCGCCAGCATGGACGTGACTACTAGAGGGTCAGTGTTTCTGTTACTTTTTCTCACTTCTCTCTAGTTTCCTCGTACTCTATGTCGATGCTATTGGCTTCAGCTGAGCTGAGATGTCAGTACCAACATTAGAGTCAGGGACGGCAGTGGGTAGTTTTCCGCTTACTCAGAGAGTTCTTTCTTTCGAGACTGTCACTGTTGAGTCAGCTTTGACAGAGCCACCATCAGAGGCTTCACAAATAGAGCCAGCAACCACCACAGCTGAGCCGCCCAGAGCTTCAGATACAGATATCTTGGTTGAGGTCAGATATTCTCCAATGGAGGCAGCTCAAGCCTTTGCCAGTGCGGATCAACCAGTTTCAGTTGAAAGCAAGGAGCCATCCCCGTCGTCTTCTTCAGGCCTGAGTGCTTTTGATAATGTTGAGCAGCCAGAATGAGATCAGTCAATAGTAGCAGCTCAGTCAGCAGAGGAGCAGCCTCCGACTGTCACTGCACCCAGCTCTTCAGTCACGTAGGATTAGATCTTCTGTAAGAGTTGGGTGAGAGATACAAAGTGTATCGTTCTGAGAGCAAACTATTTAGGGGGGCCGTGGATAGATAGTCAGGGCTCTATATTTCATTTGACGGATTTCATTGGCCCTTTGTGACATACATACTCCATCTCTCCAGGTCCATGATAATCACGGTCTGATATTATATCTGAAGGTGCCCAGGAGGTCAACCAGCATTTAGTCAATCATAGGATCAAAACTAGCATTTAGTCTCTGATGCAATGTAATCAGCATTTAGAATATTGAAAAAATATAGTTGTTGGATGGCATTTCATTATCATTTAGAATGTTGAAGAGCTTTTCTCGTTTAAATAAGGTGAATGTGTATGAAATTGGCTATTTGTTAGTCAGTGGTTGCTCATTTTTCTTACTTATGATTTTTGGACAAACACTGCACCGAAATTTTGTAGTTAGTAGACATCATGAATGCTACAACTGTAATATTCAGAAAATTGTCTCACGGCGGCGCGCTGGGGCTGACCCTTGGGGTGCCATTGCCGAAGAAGATGGGTTTTGGACGGGCGGACGACGACGCCAAGCGGAAGGGCTGTGGGCACAGCATTGGTGCCGAGGCCAGCGGCGCTGATATGTGGTGGTTGTTGCCGCCATGTGGGCTTGGCTGACAGAGACGCGGTTCTTCATTTGTCAACAATGGCCGATCCAGCGGGGGGGAGAGCCGCCGCTGACCCCGGCGGCACCCGTTGAGGGTGGCTTGGACCCACCTGGCACCGGCGACGAGGTTCCGCGGGTTCAGCTTCTTGGGGAGGACACCTCCGTGCACAAGGCTCTTGGTGGCGGTAAAAGTATGTTTTCTGTTCTATTTTCCCCCGACTCTTCTTTTTGTTGTCTCATTATTATCCAACTTAACCACACGGTGTTTACATTAGAATCTACCGAAATGAACTTCATTTTTTGGCTTATTTGTTGTATTAATTTGCCGAGCTCTCAGTCACTTAGGTCATGTCCTCGAGTTTGAAACAGCTGACGTTATAGGAGCACTAGCTGGCACCCAGAAATACTTCCTGTTCTTTTTCCTCTGTGTTTATAAAACACCAAAAGTAAGTTTGGATATTTTCTAATAGATGTGGTTGAGCAATTTTGTAAGTAAGGTATGCTCACAGTCTACTTGCAAACAGAATAAACGTGAGGAAAGCTGCACCAGTCGCCATTGCAAACAGAAGAAAGGTGAAAAAAGCTGCACCAACCGCCATTCCTCTTTTTTTTTTAGATTCAACCTCATTTTCTAGAAGTCAACCAATCGTTTAGAAGTTCACATAACTTGCACTGTTTTTTTGCTCTACCAGACATGGTCATTGGAGGAAAACCCTCGAAAATGACCAAGTGTGAGTTATGGAAAATGAGGTTTGTCAACTAAATAGCCATGCCATTTTCCTATTATTTGATACATCGTTTAGAGCTTCAATGATTGCATCACAAAACAAATAGCCATGCTATTTCTCTAATTTATTTTGTGATTATTAGACCTTCACAATTCAACAATCGCATCACAAAACATGGTCACTAGAGGCGCCGATCAGTTAGAGGTCGAGATCCTGGGGGCCCTTTCGCTGTTTATAGTGTTTCCAATCCCATTTGCGAAATGTGTATTTATAGTGTTGAAAGCTAATGACAATGGTGAAGATGGGGATGCGCTATTTTCGGTTTTGGTTTCAGTGTATCTTGACAATGGGTACATTGACCTTTGAGTTGTTTGACTACTTACTGGTGGTCTCATGTCATGGTTTGCAGGCAGCACTTTTGCACTGCATTGATTGATTGGCAGGTATGCAAAAGTGAGTCCGCTTCCAAATCAGCAGCGTGTAGATGAAGATATTTCTAGCTTTAGGCTCAAGTTGCCTACTCCTGAGCTTGAGAATGCCCTGTATGTTAAAGACTGCCTTGAAAAGAAGCAACTCTTCAAAAACATTCTCTTGTTCTTGTTCTGATGGGAACTTCCCTTGTAATCGAAGATGGCATTCTCACTCTATTTACGGCAGGTGTTTCAGGCGCTCACTGCTTGGTCTTAGATTCTCCAGAGATGAACTTGTAAGCTGTTCATCTCATCCTCCTTATTCTTATTTATAATCATGTCCGCTGTCAGTAGTAGTCACGGTCAGGTTCCAAGATTTGACACAGGTTTGACACTCCATATAAAAAATCCTTCCTCAATACGTACAGCATTTTGCTTATGAATTGAGCCCACGCACCAAAAATAAATGTCCCATCTCCCATTTCATTTTTCTCAGTTTCGTGAATAAGTGGCTTTCTCCATGCTTCTACTTTTTGTGCAGATGCTGTGGTGATCGTCTCAATCATTGTTCTTGTGATCTTGTTTAGTGAACGGCACCAAGGCATGGTCAGCTATTGGTGGATGTGTCCTGTGCATCACGGGTACCTACTTCCTCCAGCACTAGCAATTGCTATTGTTTTAGTTCTACATCTTTTATAGCATGGAGAAACTTTGCATTCCAGTATATCCATGACAAGCAATTAGCATGGCCCTGTCTGGAAGAGCAAAAGCACATTGCGAGTTATGGATTTTTTTTCCTATGGGTTTTCCTCATTTTCCTATTTAGTTGTTAAACCTAATTTTTGAGAGATTTTTACTAATTTGTTTTGTGATTATTTAGTTGATAAACTTGAAAATATGTGCTTTGAAAAACTGTCATATTGTCTTCCCTTATTGAGAAGGATTGCATCGCACTGCCCTATCCGTAGCATAGCACGGGCACTCGGACTATTGAAAATAATGATCATCGATCTCGATGAAGTAAATTCTAAATCATAATTTAAAATTTTGTTTTAATTTTATGGTGCTCATGCATCACAATGGCCCCTCGGCCAAGTAGTACTAGTACTAACGGCGAATAAAAGCTTGCACTTATAATATCCAGCTAAATTAATATGCAATGCGATTGAACTGCAAAACTGTAGGATATGTACAAGAATTTGACAGTCAAAATGGCAATATACATTGACTAGGAGACACATCTTTCACATCTCCAGTAAATACATACTACGACAGAGTCAACCCCC
>BCLG01002628.1:28125-45423 GCA_001602295.1 Zoysia matrella
GCGCAGGAGGAAGCGGTAGTCGGGCAGGCCCAGGCGCTTGTTGCGCTCGATCACGGTGCCGGCCATCTCCGTGGACACCTTGCGCTCGTCCGACGGCTTGTGGCAGACGTAGTCCAGGACGTAGCACCGCGAGCGGCGCCGCCGCTCGTACGCCGTCCAGAGCAGGTACGCCACGGCGTGCGCCAGGAGGAGCAGCGTGGGCAGAGGAAGCAGATGCATCCCTGTCGCTGGGGAGCGGTGATCTTGCAAGATCAAGCTGCTGATCCGCTGGCTACTAATGCGAGGTGCGCACAGTGCACGCTGCTCTGCTTCTTGGTGGTGGTTGGGAGTCGTTGCTTGCATGCTGATAACCAGTCGGGGACCGGGGGGGATTATATATAGGCCAGGGGGTGGCGTTCCAGACTTGTTCCCGGTTCACACGGTAGTTTGTGTGGGCCAGCTGATAGTCTACACTCTCATAGAATTTTAAAAATATTGTGCTAGTAATTCCTTTCTTTTCATTTTTCTCTTATTTTCTTGTACTGTTATAATTGTATGCTCGCTGTAGTATTGATATAAGTATATAAATACACGGTTGTGCATATCAAAATATCAAGGAGGCCTAGTAATATAAATTACTCCTACTCTACTCCGGTGCACAAGAAATATTTTAAGTAATCATCAGGAGGAAAATAGCGTGGCACCCATACATCCATGCTACTCACTCGGTCGGCTCATCATCTATGTTCTCCTCTAGAACAAACTCATCATATATGAGGTTTTTTTAAGGTAGATCAACTTATGTTTCTTTAATTTTTAAAAGGTGAAACATAAATTCAATATGAGCCCTTGAATTTTGAAAGAAAAAAATAGGAATTCAATATCATCTCTGCCAATATGGAAAGGATTTAGTTGTTAAAATCATCGCATGCATTATTTTTCATAACTGATGGTTTCTTTTCAAATTAAATATTATAATAATGATTGATAATTATGATAGAGCTTTTATCTGTTATGAGGTAAAACAACTATTTTTTCTTTGAGATTTGTGCAAATAAACGGTCTATATTTATTTCGGTCTACTGTAAATTTGCCTCATAGATGCAAAAATGAGGATTTGTAACACTAATAATACATTATGATTTTATTTTTGTTCCAAAACATAGTACAGATCGACATAGACATACTCTACGGGCACTACTCATGCCAATCAATACGTGCACGCTTAACCTCTCTACGTAATTAAACACCTTTGCAATATTAGATCGGCTGGTCTTGAGATTCATACAGTACTAGTCATCTATCGCAATCTTCTTATTTATTAGATTTGCAAGTACGGTAGTAATTCGTTTGCAACGTTGCAGCCACCAAACCATAGAGATAGCGAGCGGCCATGCGGATTTCGTGTGCTAGCTAGCGTTAGCATAACATAGCATGGGTAGTGGCGGAGCTAATTTACAAATTAGGTGGACCGAAAAAAAGGAAAAAAAAAAGCTGCTATAGTTGTAAACAGTACTGCTACAGTGATAAAATTGACAAGAGTGGGCCGGTCCCATCCGTCCACTCGGCTAGCTCCGCCCATGAGCATGGGGATGAACGCGATGCCAGAGGCCCCATGGCGACAGGTAGTAGGAGAAGCTAGCACATCGGCTCGGCGACAACGCACGTTGGCGAGTTTGAGCAGAGAGAGAGAGAGAGGAGAGAGAAGCTGCTTAATCTGCGCGGCCAGGCCATGCTTGCAAGGAACCGCGTCGTGAAGACAGTCAGGGGAGGCGGGCGTTAATGAAACTTGTTGACAGTTGCATGCAGGCGTCGATGAGTCTGGGTCCTGGGACCGCCGCCTCCGCTCGATCGATCGAGTGTGTGTGGTGGCGGCAGGGGGGTCCCTGTAAATTTAGAGCTTCTCTACGAAACAATAAATATGGTGTAAAATTATAGTATTATTTTATTATTTTTATTTTATCTTATGTTTTTATTTTCTAATTTATATTTTCAAAGTCAATTTGTAAAAGATGCGCTTAGAACAATTAAAAATTAGATCAATTTTTACTTATTATAGACTATACTTTTAATCCGATTCGTAATTTAATTTGTGAAAGATACGTCTTATAATTTGAAACAATTTCTAATACAATTTATGTTTATTATAGAATATACATAAAATTAATTAAATAAAACTATTAAACAAAGTTTATAAATGCAATTATACGTTAGAAAATTTGGAGCCCTATAGGGGGAGCCCTATAAGGGACCGGGCCTGGAGACGCCCCTGGTGGCGGTGGCCCTGCGATTGGACACGGCTTAATGGGAGTGGACGACCTGACGTGCACGTTGACAGCTGATCGAGTCAAACTTGAGCTGCTCGCCTCGCCTGCTCCCAGAAAGTATTCTTAATCGTCGGGAGGAGGACCAGGAGAACTATCTCTATCCTATTAGAAGGGAAATATTTGATTTTTTGAAATTAATTTTTGATTATTTATTTTATTCAAAAAATTTATAAAAATACAAAAATAAATAAATCAAACTTAAAGTACTTTTAATAATAAATTATTTTACAATAAAAATAAATAATATTTTTATAAATTTTTTAATAAAACAAATGATCAAAAGTAGAATTCATAAAATAAAAAACATCACTTATAGTGAATACTAGCTTGATTTGAAGCTAATGAAGCAGCGACCAATGCATGGATGGACTGGAGGAGTACTGTGCAGTACGAGCAGCTAGTAGCTGGTTGGTCGTCTGTCATTCATTCATTGCTGCGCCCGTCGCCGGCTCAACGAACCCGGCCAGGAAGCTTCCAAAATGAAAGATCAGCCTTCATAACAGTACCAGGTTTTGTTTTCCCACATTCTCCTTGATCACACTCGTTCATCTGGAGAGTGATTAGCTAGCTACTAGGTGAATTTCTCATGTAGGGCCCGTTTGGATTTGCCATAGAAAATGAACTAGAATCTTAGGGAAATATGTAGATTTCAATAGTGTACGGCCATCAAACGGACCGTAGATTTGAACCCACCTACATATCAAGGCACTCTTTTCCTCTTATATACCCTCGCAACGAAATAAAACGATGCGCGCGTCACTGTCACTCTAGCTCCATTTGTTCATGTTGATGAACAAATTAGCGGATAAACTTTGCTAGCAGTAATGATCACTTGATCAGTGACCTCTACCACTTAACTGTTTGAGTCAAAGAATGGGACGCGTGATCAAATTTTCTCTCGTTGTTAGTTGCTCTCTCCATCCTAGAATCTTTTTACATTAAAGCTTGGCACTGGCAGACCCAGCGCCCGGTGAGCTTGGTCGCCTGCCCGAGAACCTTGCTACTACTGTATTAAAGGGCGTCGTGCGGCGAGAGCCACTTTCCCAACTCCAAAATACAACTAGGTGTTTGGTAATGAAAAATGAAGAATGAGTTTAAGATTAAAAAATAAATAAAATAATAAGATGTAATATAGTGGATGATCTGACGATTCAGATTTTTCCAAAGGATTTTCCTAACCCAATCCCATGCTCATTTTCAATGAGCCAAACATGACACTAAGGTACCCGGCTGCTCGGCAGCAAAGTAGCGACCAGGTGTTTGGCACCTGGGCAGCATCCACGCCGCTCGCTCAGCTCGCCACTACTGATCAACGCATAAATCAAAGACTTGTTACTCACAGAATAGCTGATAGGAAGCGGAAGCTTAGTTAAACTGGTAACTAAGTTGATCTTGATCTTGATTTTTACTGAAATATATGCAGTTGCAGGGGTTTGAGCCCCCGTCTCGCACCTGCCTCCAGGAAGGCAGCGGCTAGCAAGCCGCATTTCAAAAAAAAAAAAAATACATGCAGTTGATGGATAGGTTTTTTATCATCAGTTCATCAATAGAGCAATCACCAATATACGTTCCCAATTCCCGTAATACTATTTAAATCACTTGATAAAGCTGTCATTCTTCGAAAGTTTCAAAAGATCAAGAAACGAAATATGCAGCTACCTCATACCCGTAAATTTGGGTAGTGTCTTATTTAGTTATCATCTGCACTTTCTTAAGGTACAATTTTTTTAATGTACCTCGCGCAGGCTCAGTAGAATTTCTAGTCCGCCACTGAAGCTTGGTTACACACATCTTTGGCCAATGATTTGTACTCTATATTTTATTAAGTTTAATAATGTAAAAATATATGAAATAAAATTATTTTTATGGTGAATATAAAAGTATAAGTCTTATGTTGTTAAAGTTAATTGAATCGATAAAATTATTAGTCAAAGTTATAAGTACTCCATCCATTCTAGAATAAATTTATGTTTAGGTTCTGTGTTATCTAGTTTTAACCAGTATTTCTATAAATTTGATTAACTTTGACAATATAGGATATGTACTTTTAAACTCATCATAAGAAAAAAAATTTCAAAATATATAATTTAATTATTAAAATTGATAAATATTTATTTCAAAGGTAAGTTCGATCAGCTCTAGATGTAAACTTATTATAAGACAGAGGTAGTTAGTACATTACTCAAACACAATTTTTTTTGAACGGAAACGAGTGCTAGCATTTCGTCCCTGTCAAAGATTTCAGGGTTACGCCATTGGACCACAGCTCCTGCACCGATCGGATTCTGCGGCCAGACGTACCGTTGGATCGGGTCAGATACCTCTGGGCGTGCACAGGGAGAACGAAAGAGACGGCGACGATGGTTTTAATTAATCGCGTCATGGAAACTGATAACAACTTGCAATATCGTTGTTCCGGGGGACTGCAATACTCCAGTGGAAATGAGGAGTTTGGATCCAAAACTGCGTTAGTGAAGCAGGTCTGACCATTACTGTAGGTAGATCGAGGAACATGCATCATAGGCTATTTACTTTACGATCTAGTAAGCTACTATGCATTAGAAAAAACATCTTTTTGGAGGAGTGTATTGCAGTTCGCACCAGCAACCTGACAAGGGTTTGAAGTTTGAAGTTTTTTTTGGGGGTTCAGACCGGATTTCAGGTTCTTTGTCGGGTTTTGGCTCAAATTTCGAGTCCTTTGTCAGGTTTTGGATGGTGGATTAGGCTAAAAGATCAATTGAGCCATATAATTGGTTATATTCAAAGCGCAACGTGGCACCTGCGGGAACAAAAATAAAAACCGCACCTGCACCAGAGTTCACAAAACCACGGTAAACCGCTCGGTTTTCACGGTTTTCAAACTTACCGCTGCGGTCTGGTTTCATCGGACGAACGGTTTTTTTTTAAAAAATTTAAAAAAATTGAAATTTTGAAAAATTTCAGAATACTGAAAACCGGTAAAACTACTCCGCTTACCCTTAAAACCGGTGGGTTTCAAATTTTAAAATCTGAAATCGTAAAAACCAAATAAATCGGTCGGCTAACCGTTGAAACCGCTCGGCTAACCAGTGAAACTGAACAGTTTACTGTAGCGGTTCGTTCAAATTTTAAATTTTCAATTTGAAACGGTTTTCGACCGGCGGTTTTCGTAAAACCAATGCCGACCGGTTTTAGCGGTTCAAACGAAATCATAAACCCTGACCTGCACCTGATATTATGTGGGTCCGGTGCGAGTGCGACCCGCGGGCGTATTCTCACCCCCCCCCCCCCCCCCGCCTGCACCTGCTAGGTCTAAAACCCGACGGGTCCGAACTCGGGATTTGAATTGCCATCCCTATTTTGTGTCGAGGTTTGAAGTTTGAATTTTAGGAGGTGTCCTCAATACATCATCGTACACACCACTGATCCATCTGGATAGTTTGGTCTAAAGGCCCAAGCTAATTAGAGTACGTATTTACCTGCTTTAATATGCGGTTTATGGTACAGCCTACATATCTATTCATTGGTTATAGAAATGCACGCTTCCAATTTCTTTTGGAGATTTTACCCAAATCAATATAAAAGTCGGTCAAATTAAATGGTGTTGGTCGTCCATCCATAACACTGCAGTAACACTGCCCCTCCCATTGCTCTCAACCCAATTGCTATACTATTATTTTTCTACTACCAACTTGGTCATTGCTTATGCTTGCCATGCTCCGCATGCAAGGGCGTCCAGAGAGAGAGAGAGAAAAAAAGAGAAACAAGAAGAGGAGGCGGCGACGGAGGCGGGGGTGGGGGGGTGTATAGCTGGCCAACTGGGCCGGGCCAAATGGGTTGGGCTCGAGGCTCGATACTTTTGGCCCTGCTCGAACACGACCCGATTAGGCCTGTCCTCCCGTTTAGCCCGATTGGCTCGGCCCGACGCGGCACAGCCCGTGTGGCCCGTTTATTATTTTATTAAAATTTAACATTAAAATATATGTAATTTTACTCATTTATGTTTAAAATTTATATTTTTCTATATTATATAATTAATTTTTCAGTAATATCTTCAAAAAATAAAATTTATTTTTTTCACGTGCTTTGGGTCGGCATGGCCCGACGGCTCCGAAAGCACAGCCCAGCCCATGTAAAATCACCTGGGCCGTGTCTGGGCCTGAGTGGTCGGCCCGCGGGCCGGCACGGCTCGGCCCGATGAACTAAACGGGTCGTGCTGGGCCGTCTCAGAGTCGGCCCGAGCCTGTGCTGTACCGGTCCGGCCCAACCCGTTGGCTAGGTACGGGGGGCGCTACCGATGTTGAACGGTGTACGCAGCTTAAGAGCATGTTTGGTTCCTTGCCAAACATTGTCACATCAAAGATTTGGTATACCATAATTTTTTTGACAAGTGTTTGTTTCTTTGTCAAAATTGTGTCTTGTATATTTGTATGTCACTTGTCATTGTCTCATATTTTTGCTAAAGTTTGCAAAAAGTGTGATGAGCAAATTGTTCACCACATTTTTGACAAAATTTGACAAATATGTGTGATAAAGTTTGATAGTGAACCAAACACGCCCCTAAGTTTGTGCGGTTTGCCATTGATCCGTGCACACGATCATGCTTGTGACTGCATGCTCAGCATGCAAGGCGTCCGGAGAAAAGAGAGAGAGAGAGAGAGAGAGAGAGAACAGGAGGGGCGGGGCAACCGACAGCTCCCAATGTTGAAGGGTGTACGCAGCTTAAGTCTGTGCGGTCTGCCAATGATCCGTGCACACGATCATGCATCAGTACTGAACGTACACGATAACGTGGCACTGACAGCTGTTCATTAATTGGGTGCGAAATTCGTGATGCTACAGGGACTTCAATCGTGACGGCTTCTCTTAATTCAAATTGGTTGAACTTCGTTTTAATAAAATTCGGTTTGCAGAGCAGTAGTAGTAGTAGTTTCTGAGTCTTGGTTTGGTTCTCATCTTGGCTAGATAGAGACCTGTAAATAACGCCAATCTTCAGTATGCTACTCAAGTTACCTTCTGATAGCAAGAGCAAAAAATCCTGCCATGTATTGTCAATCTACTATGTAGGAGTGTAAATTTTTTAAAAATCTTTTCAAATATTTTACATCGCGAAGTTGTATAGTACTCTATCCGTTCATAAATTATTGTCTTGTTAACTTCTGACATTATTTTTATTATTCATCTTATTCAAAAATTAGTTCAAATGTGTAAAATTTTAAATTATGAGTTAAATAGCTTTTTTACACATATTTTAAATAACTTTTAATGATAGAGTAAATTGTAACAAAGTAAGATTATATTATAAATACTTTTTAAAATAAGAGTAAGAGTAAATTTCACAAAACTACAAGTATTTTACTTATATTATCACAAAACTACAGATTTAAATAATAATTTCAGAAAACTACACATTTGCTACAGTGATTTTAGCAATATATGTATAGAATCTGCAGTTTTATGATAAATTGAACATAAAATCTATAGTTTTGTGATAATTTAGATACAAAACCTGTAATTTTGTGAGAATTAGATACAAAATCTGTAGCTTTATGAAAATATGACTTAAATCTGTTTTTGTGATAATATTGACAAAATATATGTCTCTACTCCTATAAAAGACTCATTTGGTGAGATTCCTCTTTCTACCTCTGAGCGATCTGACCCGTGCGATTAAAATCGAACGATTGCTATGGCTCCCGCAGCACCCCGCACTGTATCGCTTCTTCCTCGAGGCCACCACCTCCGAGCTCTGCACCGCCCCGCCCCACGCCCCCAACGCGAACCGCGCTTGCGCCTCCCCACTCCGTCCCTCCCCCGGCTTCAACCGCAGATCAGGGAAGATTCCGGACCTCCTCTGCAGCGGCGATCAGGGAAGATTTCGATGATGACAGTACAATTCAAACACTGATGTGGACAAATGGGTATGGCAAGATGCAATATTCGCACTTTGGAGATGTTGTAAGCTTTGACATCACATATAAAACAAACCTATATGGCATGCCATTTGAGATGTTTGTTGGTGTCAACAACTACTTTCAATCAATCATCTTCCCTGGTGTGCTAATGCGTTCAGAAACAATCAAAAGTTTCAAATGGGTATTCCGGGAATTCAGTTTAATAATGGGAGGTACCAAGCCACAAATAGTGTTAACAGGTATATATGTGTTAATGGATTCGATAATTTTTTTACTTGCATAATTAATTTTGAAGTATTTGCCTGCTAATACTGTGACTGTTTTGAGCATTGTGGATGAGGACTTCGAGGAGAGACGAACAAAACTGGTAAATTTCTAACCAGTAACTTATGCTGCACACAAGATAATAATCTTCATTGTCAATTTTTTTTTTTTTGGTTTTCCTGCTTTCTGTACCATTGTTTGGTTCGACAAAACTTTAGTTCTGATCCTGTTCCCCAACTACTGCACTGATGGAAGGAAAATCATACACCAAGGTTGAACACTTCAATTGAACGCAGCGCGAAGAAAATATACAGCCCGAGGCTAATGAAGGTCATCGAAAGGCATTTCTTTGATGCTGGTTACTACAGGGTGGAATGCGTGGATCCAGGACGCATATATATTACTGCACATGAGCAGAAGAAACACAGGTTCAGTTGGTCTCGGGTCCGGTACACCGTTACCATTGAGGACAACGGGTCCATTTACAAGTGTGAGTGTGGACTGACACCACATATGGGGCTGCTCTGCTGTCACATACTGAAGGTACGTCACTTTGGACTCTGTTACCTACTAAAATGCAAGATATTGTATTTTTAACAAACCCCAACACCAATCATAAGTTGATAGTGTCAGTTGGATTATTATGTTTATGGTACCGAAGTAATTTGCATTTGACTATAATATGTTCTGTGTTAGGTGATGATGCACTTAGATGTTCCGGAAATCCCCGCTGCACATGTGGTGAAACGGTGGACAAAAAATGCAAGGGATGTATTGCCACCTCACCTGACATACCTACAGAAAGACAACTCATCACTGAAGTCACAGACTTTTCGACACTGCACTGCATCAATCAGTGCTCTTGAACTTGGGCAACTTGCAGACTGCAACACAGAACGTTACGAAGAGTTTGTGAAGCTGATGGCAGATGCAAAAAGAAAACTGCAAGAAATAGATGGGACAACGGATGGTATGTCGCTGCAGGAGGCATCAGTTCGCCGTGAAGAATGTGACTTCAGGCTGCCAAACATTGAGCCAGGACGGCACATGGATGAATGCCCTAGTGCAGGAAGGAACAGCGGGTCAACAAGCGAAGGGGATGCATCATCATCCAACACCTTCCAGGTGTTGGAAGGCCTAAAGAGCACCCCCCCCCCCCAATGAGCGGAGCTAATGTCTCAGTTGCAGTTGCAGGCCAGGTTATGCAGGCAAACCAAAAATGAGCTCCGAAGTGTGGAAGCTGTAATCTCGTTGGGCACACGAAACAGCACTGTCAGAAGAAGCAATTGGGGATGACTGCAGCATTGCTGAGGGATGCAATGTGACGAGTCCTGATAAATTTGTGTGTACTGTGCAATCGCCTGTTCATGTATTCCGCATGTGTAACGTGTGCACTCAGAAAACCAATCTTAACACTCACTGTGTACTGTATGTTACCAGTGCACTTCAGAACGTACGCCGAACTGCTGGTTTTGTATCTTGATCGCAAAATGCATCGATGTTATGACTCTAGTAATGCTTGCATTACAATCACGGTGTCGATGTAACAATATTATAAGCATATGATGCTTAAAAAATATCTTTTGTAACCTGGTTGGTAAGCACATGTTTACACTAAATATATCTGTCAATCCTCCGGTAAAAGTTTGATGCATATTGGGTCGGCTCGTAAAAGTAAACTGGAATTATGAATTGGTGGCCCGTAACGTGTGACACACCTACTTAGTTGGGATATGTGGAAGTTGTTGAGTGTGATAAATGGATCATTTTTTGGTCAGATCGCCATTTCGATTTCTCATCACACAAGACATCACAGGTCCGGGAATGTAGAGAAGAAAAGGGCAAAATGGAAGCTTCAGCGCAGGAGGTGAACTTGAACCTGCAAGAGTCCCTCGGCTCACCTTCAAGCAACCCATCCATTTCCTCTTCCCCCGTGACAGTGCTTACAGCTACATCTGAGGTAATCAAGACTGGCACCTCTCCGTGCATTTTCTGGTGTTATCGTCCGTTAAAGTAGCATCTATTTCAATGATTTGGATTTTTGAGTGCAGGTACAGGCAGCTGAAGAACGTGCTTCCTTGGTGCCACAAGTTCTCGGTATTGGACCTACAGCTCCATCAACTTCAACGCCGGAGAATACGATGCAAGGAACAGATGATCCGGTTCGTTTCTTCGAACTTGTTCTACTATTTCGGATTGATCAAATGTCAACTTTTTTGGGTCGGGTTCCTTTTTCTACAGCGATCGGTTGACGCTACGATTTGCATCCGCGGCACAGTACTTGGTGCAGCTACGACACCTGCTACAGATCGTCAGGACACCACCGGGCAAGCAGATGTGCAAGAAGGAGCAGGACAGACACACGACGTAGATGCAAACGCTGAGAACACGGCGGAAGATCAAGCTGCTGACACGGTTGGTTCGACCTCGAAAAGAGACAACATCGAAAGGCTGTAGACAAAGTCATCGCCACCCCTGTCAGCGTCGCCGGGTGTGCTCCCAGGCATCCCCTGCAAGATGTAAAAATCAAAAATGAAAATGGGAAGTCGTAATCTGCGACGGATAGTGACAAAGAGGTACTACATGGGCACACTGGTAAAATCGAACCTCGAATGTAGGTTCCAACCCGGGCTGCCTCATATTCGCTTGCCCTTGAAGCCGCGAGCAAGATCGACGTCGATTGAAGTAATTTCTCGTTACTCCGGCGATTTAGAGGTCGATGGGGAAGGAAGAAGCGCCAAAACCTCCTTGTCCGATCGTACTTAACCGCCAAAAACCGCTCCCTTCCACGTTGTTCCCAGTCGCAACTACCATCACAATCTTGGGAGGCGGGTACAATTTAATCACTGTTTAAAACGACCTCACCCACGAACGACATTACAATGAGTTTTTCGGGGTATATAACCTTGAGATGCGGATGCTACTGTATACCAACAGAGGAACGAGGATTTAGATGACACGTTCATCCCAAACAAGTTGACTAGTACTCTCTCGGTTTTTCGGTTTTAAATTATTGACGTCGTTGATTTATAACGTTAATTTTGACTATTTATTTTATTAAAAAAATTATTTAAATATGTAAAAATATGTTATTATTTAATTTATCGTTAGTGAATTTTAAATCATAATTAATATTTACACATTAGAACAAATTTTTTTAATAAATAAATAGTCAAAATTGATATTAAAGTCAACAGTGTCAATAATTTAAAACTTTTTCGGAGGGAGTAGTTGTATAGTCTGATTACCAGCCATGCTATAGACAATGCGGCAACCAAACGAACTTTTAGTAGCCTGTGGCACGCATGGTTTTCCATGGGATAAAATTTTTATTAGCGGGTAAAAATTGTTCTCCTGCTTACTTTTGCCGCTCCAAGAACAAATCGATGGAGGAGAAATGAACACTCAGGATCGTGGGCCTCCCAATAGGCCTGAACAAATGTAGTGGGCTCTTTTTATTTCGATGGGTTGGGCTAGGCTGAAGCGCACAAATAAACTGGTCACGGGTGCATCGGAACTTTTATCTCTCTCTCAAAAGAAGAATGGGAAAAAGGAAACCTGCCTAGACACGTTGGCGCGCATCCGTTCGAACGCCGGCTCCGTTCACCACCACTCCACCTCGCTTCCTCGGCCTCCGCGTGGAACGGACACGTGTCCGCGACGTGTCCTCCGTATCACGGGCCGCTCGCGCTCCTAGAACCGCCACGTGCATGCGCCGGAACTTCCTACTAATCAGAGAGGCCTCCATCGTCGTTCCACCGCGTCTGATCTCTACCGCGTGCATCTCCACTTCTCTCCACGACCACAGAGGAAATAATGGCCGATTCCGTGACCGCCCAAGTGAGAGCCACCGCCGACGCCACGGGCGACCACGGCGGCGAGAGCAGCGTCGCGAAGGCGCACCCGGTGGCCGTGAAAGGCGGCGCGGCCATGTCCGTGACCGTCGTGCTCCTCGCGGTGCTGGTGGCCTCCGTCGCGGTGTTCCTCATGTCCTCGACGCCGCACCACTCCGGCAGCGGCGACGGCGGCCACCATCACGCTGGTGTCCAGCACGCCGGCGGTGCTGGGGCCGGGGAGGGCGGCGAGAGGCTCGCCGGCCAGCCCGTGGAGCACGCGGTCGGCGACGCCTCCATCCCCGGGTTCAACACCCGGCTCGACGCGTTCCGGACCTGGGCGAGGCTCACGTGGATGAAGCTCCGGCGGCCGCGCTCCGACGAGCCGCGGTATGTTATGCGTGCGCGACGACACGACACCTTGTCGTGCTAATTACTCGTCTTTTGTCTAAGCACAAGATTCTGAACAACGTGTCTGCATGTTCTGTCCGCATGATCGCGCCGAATTAGGTACAACGACGCCGCGGGAAGCGCCGGATCGGTGGCCGGGGCGGCGAAGAAGAGCTTCGAGATGGGCAAGGAGACGGTGGAGCAGGCGGCGGCCACCGCAGCCAAGGCCACGGGAGAGACCGTGGAGAAGGCCAAGGAGAAGGCGAGACGGGCAGCCGCGGCGGCCGACGATGACGAGGAGCTCTGAACAGAGCATCAGGCTCACGACGGCGTGTAAACAATCTGTATCCCCAACCTGACGTGTCATGTGTGATGTGTGTACATAAGAAACAGCTTCTGTCACTGATGTACGTCTCTCTCCCTCTGTTTGTGATTGGCACGTCTCTCCAGGTTGGTCAGGCTACATAAAAAACGTTGGGCATGATGATCGGCTCACCGTGGAACATACATCGCGAAAAATGCAAAATGTCTGCGCCGAAAAATGCAATGTTAATACGTGGTTAAATATCTATACTTCCTCGTGCCTGAATTTATCTATCAACTTTTACGATTCTTTTGAACGGGGTTTGCCTTTTTAAGGCACACACCCCCTCTCTCCCCTCTTTATCTAGATACAAGGGATTCTAGGTTTCTTTTTCTACTTTACTGTCAGTATTAAAAAATTTTTAAAATATTAATAGTGTAAATGGTATTATTAGGTTCATTAGAAAAGCTACTATTAGAATATGTAATTTTTTATTTAAAATAATTTTTTTATAGATATTATTAGTAAAAATTAAAAGAGTTTGATTTTGAATCAACATTCAATCCTATATTTTGGGAAGAGAGTAGTACTCAATCTGATGGAGAACAGAGCATTCGGGCACTCAATCTGATGATGAGGGTCCCAAATTAAAGGAACATTCTAGAGTATAAAGATGGCAATGGGGATCTCAAATTAAGGGACATCCAATAGTATAAAGATGACAATGTTTCATGTGGAGTAAAAATCTACTCACGACTTGAAGGCTTTATTCGATTATCATTTAATCCAAATGAATTAGAGAAAGAATGAATCTTTTCTAGATGAGGATTCAATCCACTTCATTTCACTCCATTCCTCTCCTATCTTTTTTTAAACCGAATGCACCCTAAGGGGAGGCGGGGGAGATTGGGCTTGGCCTTGGGCTTCGGGAAGGTGATGGATGGTCGGCAGCACCTACGACTGAAAGAGTTTTAGAAACCGTTTTGGTTTCGAAAATCGATCAGGCATCGATGTAGTTGGTTTTTTAAAAATTAAAAATCACTATAATAAACTAAAAAATTGAACAAATTTAAAAATTAAAATTTTGAGAAATCACTTTGTTTTTTTTACCGATAAGTTTTTTCGGTTTATTAACTGGTTTTTTCGGTTTACCACTTGGTTTGACTGATTTACCAATCGATTTGACCAGTTTTTAGATTTTCAATTTTTTTTGAATTTTTGAATTTTTTAAATTTATTAAATCAAAAATTGATCAACCAATAAAACCGAATTGAACAGGTTTCATTGAAAACTATAAAAATCAACTGATTTTTACCGGTTTTGTAAATCTTGCTAACAGGGTGGCGACATTTACCAAGATAGGCATGGGCAGCAGGGAATACGATGGTCCCTATGGTGGTGGTGGCGGCCCTGGTGGGTGCCTCGGATGGGGTGGTAGAGCCGTTACGGACAAAGTGGAGTGGATGAATGTGCGGCCCATGAAGAAAGGTTCAACTTTTATGTTTTGTGATGGAGAAAAATCATTAGAATAGTCCCATCTTGCTAAATTCAAAGACAGATATACCAACTTAAATAGCGAAGGACTGAAAGCATAGTAACTCAGGTTAACCTTTTTACATGAAGCGAGGACGAAAGCGTAAGCGGGTTGCTATGCAGGTGCGGCCCACACAGCGTGTGCGTGAGAATAAGCGGTATTTGGATCTGGGCTGGTATCGAATGGTATCAGAGCTGACCTTCGTTGTGTCACGGTGACATGCGGTCAAATAGCGCAGATACAGTGTGCATGACGCACGGGTTCTGCAGTGTCACAGCATAACACGAATGCTGGCACTGGCGTACGATGTGACCAGAGAGGATCCTTTGAGTGGGTAAGTTGCCTCGACGAGAACGTCGACTCCTTTGAGGGTGGGAGTCTGTGAGGCCTATAAAAAAAGCCCAATTCAGTGGGAGAAATCATGAGAATAGTTTTACTTTGCTAGTTCAAAGAGGGTTGAACCAACTTAAATAGCCAAGTATCTAAAGTATAGTAACTTCAAGTTAACCCTTTTACATGAAGCGAGAATGAAAACGTAAACAAATTGTTATGCAAGTGTGACCCACAAAATTGTGCGTGGGCACGAGCCGTATTTGGGTTTGTGCTGTTACAACAAACGATGGGTAAGATGAGTGCATTTCGGATATTCATTTAGGCAAAAGAGTAGTGTGAGAGGGTCTTCGATTCTATCAGAAATTTGGATTTTGCTTTCTATTTGAGGACAGAATAATTACCAGTCTTAAAAAAATTATTTACTATGATCTAAGATTCTAAAGTACCAATGATTTGTAATGATTGTGTAGGCCTTTCAAAAGTTTAACAAAATCCATACTCCTATGCCCTTGCATGCCTTATAAAAGAGGAGGCAAAATTGCCTTTTGAAGTTAGAATCAAGCAGTACGACAAAACCTAATTAAGTCCTTAAACAATCTTTATATATTAAAATGCAAGCGTTCTCTCAACTATCGTTGCGCCACGTCACCCTAAAAAATATAAACCGTTGGATTAAAATCTAACGGTGCATATTAGGAAGGAGAAAAAAATCCTTTCCTCGATCAACGTAAGAGAGTGCTTCTACTCGGCGGAAGCAGGTATGAACGGCCGTGCCATCGCCTAGCTTTTTTAGGTTTAATATAAATTTTGACTATGGTCATATTTCATTTTTTATAAATTTTATATATTATAATTTGCTTTATCATTAAAGTTATTTGAATCACAACTTAAAATTTTACATATTTGAATTAATTTTTTAGATAAGTTGAATAGTTCAAAGATGATATTAAAAATCAACAGTAAACAATAATTTAGAAATAGAGAGAGTATATGGTCACGTGGACAATGACATAGATATAAAAAATTAACTGCAACTGTTTTGTTAAATCAAATTTGCTTTTGCTATAGATTCAATAGAACTATTCTAAAAGATATAAGAGAAGCTCTTATAAATTTATTCTATTTTTATGTGTTGTAAGTATATGCTACAATTAAAGACCTTTATATGTAATGAAAATTTATATTTAGATAACCTGAATTGTTTTATCTTCTAAAAATGCTCCTTGATTACTATTAGAACTAAGATTCAATTTTTCCCTGCTTACAACTTCGGGCTAAAAAAATTAGTAGCTTTGAACGCAATATTTTAATCAAACATTATCAATATAAATTAGAAATAATTTTAAATTTATTAAGTTACAAAATTAAAAATAATTTGTTTTAAAAA
This sequence comes from Zoysia matrella, assembly GCA_001602295.1. Taxonomy (NCBI): domain Eukaryota; kingdom Viridiplantae; phylum Streptophyta; class Magnoliopsida; order Poales; family Poaceae; genus Zoysia; species Zoysia matrella. Next base: position 44,371 of record BCLG01002628.1, read on the forward strand.
TACTTTCTTAAAAATATACCGATGCTACTTTTTATTAAATATTTTATAGATAACAAAGGTCATACTTATGCTTTGAAGACAATGTCGACAACTTCTTTTTGAGACCGGAGTATATGTTTATAGAGCTTTGTCATCCATGTCAAAACAACTATACTTTTATTTATTAAATAATAAATTTAAAATATACTGCTTCAACTAAGGGTGCACAACAAAAACATACACGAAAAACGCGACAATTGCCGCGCAGATTTTCCAATATTTCCTTCATTTTCAAATTGATATCACAATTGACTACAAATATCAACTTTGACTACTCGTCTTATTAAAAAAAATATGATAAATTTTATATATTTTTTTATAATTTGCTTTATTGTCAAAAGTGTTTAAATTACAACTTATAATTTTTTTAAATTTGAATTAATTTTTTGAATAAGACGAATGGTCGAAGTTGATGTTTAAAGTCAACGGCGACAGCAATACGAGAACGGAGTGCCAAATAACAAGAGAGGACTGTTCGAAAATTTGCCAAAAAAAGTCAATAATCTCAAAAGACAGAGCTTCTGGTATAGGTGATTGCATATCCTATACAACGTAAATACTATTCTTTACATAGATAGAGCATGGGAGTTTTAAAATTCTGAGAAAATACCATTCAGTTGCAAGCACCTACCTGAACAATACTACTATGAAATAGTACATGCATGGGCCAGAGTTCATAATATGGTAGGGCACATGTGAGCAACCCAATAAATGTGCAACCAATACCCCCATATATATATCTGGCATTTTAATGATCTAAAAACAGCCATGTGTTGCTAAGGAAATGATGGAAGGAACTCAAAAGATCAGACACAGTTGAAACATATTTTAGATTGTGAAAAATAAATATCCTAATAGGAACCTTGATAGCAATCAACATTTTCTATTGGTCGCAACCTTTATCTATGGCAGTGTGATTATTTTTTAAAGAGAGCCAGCGTGACAAATTTTCAGTGGCAATGATACAATGTACAATTTTAACATTTAATTACAAATTTTTTGAATAACTATATG
>BCLG01002628.1:51971-70098 GCA_001602295.1 Zoysia matrella
AGCATTCTTGAATGGAGAATTATATGAAGAAATATGCATGGCTCAACCGGAAGGTTTTGTTGTAGAAGAAAAAGAACATTTGGGATGTCGACTTAAAAAATCCATTTATGGCTTGAAACAAGCATCAAGGCAATGGTACCTCAAATTTGATCAAATTATAAAACAATTTGGTTTTCAAGAGAATAGAGTGGACAATTGCATATATGCTAAGTTCAGGGGGAGCAAGTTTATATTATTGATCCTTTACGTCGATGACATACTCTTAGCCAGCAGTGATAAGAATTTGCTACTGGAAATGAAGAATTTTCTCTCCTCCAAGTTTGATATGAAAGATCTCAGTGAAGCAACTTATGTTTTGAGAATTGAGATTCACCGAGATGGATCCAAAGGTATATTGGGGTTATCTTAGAAAGCATATATAGAAAAGGTACTCAAAAAGTACAAAATGGAAAAGTGTTTAGCCTCACCTGCTCTTATTGTTAAGGGCAATAAGTTTGAAACATTTCAATGTCCAAAGAATGCTTATGAATCTGCGCTGATGAAGTCAATTCCTTATGCTTCAGTTGTTGAAAGTATTATGTATGCACAAGTGTGCACTCGCCCTGATATGGCATTCGCCACCGGGATGCTTGGCAGATTTCAATCTAATCCAGGATTGAATTATTGGAAAGCCTCTAAGAAAGCCTTAAGATATTTGCAAGGCACAAAAGACTACATGCTCACTTATAAGAGATCTGAAAACCTTGAAGTGGTTGGTTATTTAGATGATGATCTTACGGGATGTGTTGACAGTAAGAAATCCACGTCAGGTTATATCTTCACACTCGCTGGAGGAGCTATATCATGAAAAAGCTCCAAACAAAGCGTCATTGCATCATCTACAATGCAAGCTGAATTTGTGGCATGCTATGAGGCAACAGGGCAGGCCGTATGGGTAAAGAATTTCAACAGGGCAAGATGTATGGCTAAAGAATTTCATCTTGGGATTACGAGTGGTTGATTGCATTCCTAAGCCATTCACAATATACTGCGATAATTAACCCACAGTACTCTATGCGAGTAACAACAAGTAAAGTAATGCTGACAAACACATTGACATCAAGTACCATGTTGTGAAAGATAGATTTCAGGATCAAACGATAAGACTTGAGTATATAAGTACAAAGAAGATGTTGACGGATCCGCTCATTAAAGGCTTATCACCCAGTGTGTTCAGAGAACATGTTACCGGTATGAGATTGGTCGAAAGGCCTTTGATCCTAGAATAAAGGGGTATATGAAGCACCCTCTCCCCATTATAAAAGGGTTCACTTTGAGATGGAATGAGAAACATGGTCAATTAGTTCTGTAGTATTTAATTGACTACTATAATTTATTGATCTGATGTACCATCTATCGAAGAACAGAATTCATATGTAATGACTAAAGTTTAATGAATAAAGTTTTGGAGCTCCTATATTGAAGAAGCTCGTTTGATATGAAGTGATATACTATAGTAACTAGGTTCTACGATATGCTGAATTCATCGTTGCAATCTTTTTGTCTTGGTATGTCATTCTATTGAAAGATGTGCTTATTAAGGTTTAACTGATGATTAAAGGAGGAAATGTTAGCTGTAAATGTGATCAATAGCTAAACCATTTCAAAGCGGTTTAGTGTGAAAGTGATCAGCAACTAAACTATTTCAATGTGAAGGTGGTCACAACTAAACCAGTTAGCTGAACTAGTTTAATGTGAAAAGAGCTTAATAGCTTAGCTATTAGTTGAGCCACCACATTAATGAACACTCAATGCTTTGATTGGAGGCATGAAGAACAATTTAAGGTGCACCCCTTTTAGACAGCAGTGGTATAAAAGAAAAGGCAGAGCCTTCTGGGAAAGCCATGAGAAGGAATTCACCTCCTAAAGTCGAGTGGCCCAGAAAACCCAATCAACTCCACATTGCTAAACCCAGGAAAGAGTGTTCCCAACGCTAGGAGGCAGAGAAGAAGGCCTAGAAGCTCAGAACAACTGATTTCAACTAAGATGAGATCTCAAGATTAAGGTATGACCTCTGATTCTGCTCTTAAGTGGTTCTGAGTGAATTATACGATGATCGTTTCAAAGTTGTCATTGACATGCAAGTTACTGGTAGAAACGATACTTGGTTCTATAATTCCTGATTAGAGTCTGAAATATCAAATATGTTCAACATTGACTATGTCCTTGAGCTCTAACTCTTGGGTCAAATTTTGTTGCTGCAGTCGCCACCCCAGCACTAAGTTGGAGCAGAGGTCTGACAAGGTGTACCTGACGATCGAGCTGCATTTGAAACCTGAGGGCCATTTCACATTCTCCACAAAAGGTGCAGATGGCTTGCTTACGAGCTTGACCTGGAGCTCTTTGATGCTGTGAATGTGGAGGTTGGTGTACTTACATGGGGAGAATTTGACTCCTTGATGTACCATTACATGCATGTTCTAATTATATTGGTTTTGATGTTTGCAGGAGAGCCAGGCATCTGTGGCGCCAAGGACCATATGTTACCTAATCAAGAAGGCTGAGAGCACGTGGCGGCTGAGGCCGCTGAAAAAGGAGGGCAAGCCACCTGTGTTCTTGAAGGTTGACTGGGACAAATGGCAGGACGAGGAAGATGTGGACATAAGTAATTGGCAGTCGTTTCATGTGTAGAGCACTGCTGATTTGTAGTGCAGCTTTTTACTGACTTGTAGTGCTATTTTCGTGTTGCAGTTGATGACTTTGGTGGCATGGACTTCTCGGTGAGTGTCTGTTAAAGGCTTTCTTTGTAGAAAGAGAAGAAGATTGGAGGAAAGGTTGTCATGGTAATTTGTGTTTGCAGAAACTGGACATGGGAGGCGCTGACGATGATGCATGATATGGAGGATGACGAAGAATACGTGGCTGACAGCGCTAACAAAGGTAACCGTTCTCCCTTGTTTCAGTGATTTTGTAGTGGAGGAAACCTGTTCTTGGTTTCATGCTTCAAAACTGCCATAGATTAGAGCTGTCACTTAGAACCAGATGTATTATTCCATTATTAGAGTTCTCGTGATGCTCTTAATATCTTGTATCTAGAAGCTCTCTCAAGGGCCTGTGGAAGAGTATCCTATAAGGTCTGACCCTTATATCTGTTTGTGTTGGGCAGTCAAATGTTGATTTGTATGCAAAAAAAAAACCTCTGGAACTCCAACCATTTGTCTTGCTCTTAAAGACCAACCAGTTTCATCCTTGAATGGCGCATCTGTATTTGCATAAGCTAGCAAACATGTACAGGATCAAGTTATCCTTTCAATTATGGTGTATTTCATTTCATAACTGGATTACCTCTGAAACGATCTTGTTTTACGACACCAGTTGGCAATGACTCGATGAGTCGGAATAGTCCATCACTGTCGCGCCATGGGATTTGGAATAGCCGAAAGCATTAACAACGGCGCCTGCCCGGGGCGCGGGAGAGAACGGCCGCGGGAAGAGCAGGAAGTGGGCGGGAAAGGGGGCGGGGGGGGCGCGGGAAGTGGGCGGAACGGCGAGGGCCACAAGCGAGCCAAGTCTTCCGATTGAAAATTGCGGAACAGAGCACTAAGCAAAATGGTGGTTCGCATCCGGCTCCTCTACGGCCCCAGCAGGGATTCTTGCCGCGTAGAGTCCAGGGTTTAACTTACCGTTCGAACTGTTAAAACCGCGCGGGAGCGGTTTTACGAAAACCGCGAAAACTGTACTGTTCGGTTTTTTGTTAAAATTTCAATTTTCAAATTTTAGGACGGTTTGGACGGTTTGAAAACGGTTAACCGAGCAGTTTTCACGGTAAACCGCTCGGTTTTGCTGAAAACCGGTAACAGCGAAAACCGAGCGGTTTTTTTGAAAACCGCGTGATTTTTGCGGTAAACCGTTTGATTTATCTGAAAACCGATAAATTAGTGAAAAATAAGAAATTAGATGAAAAAATGCTGAAAAATTGGGCATGACCTATTCTAATTTCTTTTAATATCAATATTCACAACATACTTCATTCACAAATAAAAGACAGTTATTCATTCGTAACAAATTCAAAGTTCGGAACACAATAAATCTATATATACATATTGTTCATTCACAACAAATTCAAAGTCTATACATAGTTTTCGAAGCACATTTTACTTGTAGATTGTACTCCAATCAAAATATGCATTGTCGCACTCTTCACTTGAGAGGAGTTAAATTTCTCTAGTAACTAACAACTCTGCTTTGAATTCATTCCAAGATTGTCTCGTCCAAGCAGTAGTTGTCTCCTATTGTAAGTATAACATGTTATAAAACTCTAGATTTTGCCATTGGTAGATCTATGTGGTGGGAGGTTGTGTGCTATGATCACTGTACGGATAATTGTAGTACTCATTACCTTGGCTGTATGAAGAATCACTGTTTTGCGTGGAATAGTATGTGCCGTAGTAATGCCGCCTCTCCCATCGATGTCTTTGGTGACTGTGGAGCACCATGGTCCTCATCCTGTGTAGCATGGGTATAGTCTGTCTCACCTGCAAAAAAAGTAAAGTATAAGATAAATGAGTCAAAACTGATCGTATGATGCGAAAAATTTGTTACCTGTAAAATAATGAGTTGTGATCGGTGCTTGTGACTCAGGAACCATACTACTTGGTGGGTCTTCAGATGTAATCCGAGAGCTGCTATCATTTGACTCCTGGTAGAGTGGGCTTCATCTGGCATCTCTAGAATCTGTGGAGTCGTCACTATCTACATTCTTACCTTTCACTTTGCTTTTTAATCTCATCTTTTTACCATTTTTTCTGTCTTACTCTTTGAACTTTTCTCTTGCCTATGTGAGTATCACCCACATTTTGATCCGCCCATTCAGATATTATTGCAGCACAAGACAAGCGCAGCAACTATCTACTAGTGTCATCATCTGTAACAAGACGGCTGGGTACAGGATTGTCAGTCTCGGTGCCCTCTTCATCAAAAACAGGGTCAGAATTAGATCTCTCATGTTTCATCTATTCTCGAATAGGATTTGAATAATCATACAACGACAGCTCTATGAGACGATCAAATAGATCAGTTTCTGGTGGCTTATATGTCCATGAAACATCATGCATACAGATTCGAAGGTTGTAGTTAACATACACCAGCTTATGCAATTTCTCATGAAATAATCTATTACGCACCTTCGTGTGGATCAATGCAAATGTACTCTAGTTGCGCTCAGAACTACTGGATGATGCACACTGTGAATCTATCCGTAATGCAAGCTGCTGGAGATGAGGTGTGTCACCTCCAAACATGTTCCACCAAGCTGCAGGAGAAGTATTCTTATCAACTGCCATTATGTTGGCCAACTCAGTGCCGAATGAACCTTGTTTTTTTTCTAAAAATTTCTGCCTCCTGCAGCACATGCACACACAAGTCGATTGATGCTATGCATGTAAATGCCTCTCGAATATTGTTCATCATATTTCGACCCATCTCGTAAGAATAGTGATTTCTTGGGTTCAAAGATACAGCTGCACATGTGACAATAGTTAGATATTGTTGCCGTAGAAACAAAAAATACAATAATGTTTTTTTCGTAAATATGTATTACCTGCATTTACAAAGGTATCATTACAAATGTCCACCATCCTACGATTTATAATGTCCATATACCTCTGCATCTCTCGCTCATCATTACTATAAAGGGCTTCATACTTATTTTTACATAAATGATATCTGAGAAGTACTTTACTCAAGGTAGGGCTCTTGTCTTGATCAGCAAACCGAAGAAATGCATACAAAGGTTGCACTGCATCTACCACATGTTTTATTGAATCTCACCATGACATGCTTGCTAGGCAAAAGTGAGCATACCTTTCGTCCTCAGTATTAGCAAATCTACTATTTAAAAATATCTCAAAACCCATCTATGCCATGAATTTTTCTCTCCGACGAAGCATACTCTCAAAAAACATATAGTTTGTGCTAAAACGTGTTGCATTCTATCTTATCAACTCACCACCAATAGCATTGGTCATCATAGAGTGCAACTGATTATGATTATACAACCAACGAGAAATGTTGCGAGCCGACTGTATCATAGCTTTATGCTCTAGAAACTCACCAATAGCCTTTAGCATTAGGTTGATTGTATTTGCCACACATGGTTGCCAGACAATATGAGGATACTTGTTTATTAGCAGCTTACACGTCTTTTTATAATTTAAACTATTATCTGTAACAAACTGCACAATATTGTCTTCATCTACATTAATGCACACCTTATTCATTTTCTGCAAAAAAATGTTTCATTGCTCAAAATATTATAGGTACAAATAAAACAAATAGTGCACAAGACCGTTTCATTGTTCAAATATCATAGTTGTAAATAAAACAAATAGTGCTATAGAATAAACATATGTCTCGTACCTTGAATATGAAGTCCGCAGATTGGCTATGCCCAGTAACATCACATGAGTTGTGAAAAAACATGACACTATTACAGTAGATCATAAAGTTTATCAAGCTCATCCCTATACGGCCAGTCCAAGAGTCACACATAATCATAACACCGTACATCAGCCATTCCATCTTGAATTTATTGAATTCTTTCTTGATGTCTTACTCGTTAGCATCAAGATACGTGCCATCTATTTTCCTTCCAGTTGGGCTAGGCACACTCTCACCTGCAAACATAATGACACACGACATAAATATGATAACATATAACGAAACATGTAATACAATCAAATAAAGGTTTCATACCCTATCTCTGTGTCTCCTTTATAGCACTAACAAAGTATAAACTATCGGTTTTTCTACCAGAGATAGCTTCTGTATAAATAAATTTTGATCATGCGCGTCCAATGACTGACTTTGCTAGCTTGCTTTTCGCAGTTCATAGACCAATATCGATCCTAGTTTGAATCCATTCATTACCTGACCTCTGTGATGCGGACCTCCTCATCATACCAAACAATCTAGACCCACTACCTCCCTGCGACGAAACAGAAGCACCTTGCGATGAACCAGCACCAGCACCACCACTCTCGAACTGACCACCATACAAACATTGACGCTGTCGAAATTCCTCCTTCTCTCTAGATAACCTCATGACAACATGTATCTCCTCATCGTTCTCCTCGTTGACATTTCCCCGACCTGCAACCTGGTGCTGTCTAAGAGTCTGTTTAGCTCAGTCCTTCCTCCGCTCAGCAGTTCTATCAAGCTCTCGACGAAAATAGTCCCGCACGTCCGTGAGAACATGAGAACACCTAAATACGCTGCTTCCACAATGTGCCAAATGTTGCTTGAATCATGTGGCACCACCCCCTCTCTTCACGGCCTAGCAATATTTGCAACGAAACCAGAGATACACGTTGTCCCCGTGCTCCTAAACCGAATCGGTCTGATCTGACATCTTACAACCAACAATTCCTGAAAATAACCAACTATATTCTAAATTTGCTAACAAATCGACCAATATTTGAACAAAAACACAAAAACAACCGTCTCACCTTCGCTATCACGAAAACCCACCAGATCGGACGGCTTTTCGTGCTAATCGAGCGGCTAACCGCGCAAATCTCGCGGTTTATCGGTGGAGACGGCTAACCGTCCGAACCACGCGGCTAGCCGCTTCTGGAGCGCGGCTAACCGCTCTAACCGGCGGCTTATCGAGCGCCCAACGCGCGCGCGGCTAGCTACTTCTCCGGCGCAGTTTCTGACGTGCGGGCAGCGAAGGGCGCGATGGGGCGGCGGACGCGCGGTCGCAACGGGCGGACGGGGAAAAGAGAGAGAGGACAATGGGCTGTTGAGATGGTGTTGAGGATAAGGTTTGGTTATATATTTTTTATCAAATTTTTCTCGAATTTTTTCGTCACCAAAATCAAAATATTTTTAAAAACTGATTCAACAAAAAAGTTGCATTTTTTATCTAATTTTTTTTATATATTTTTTTTTGAAATCCACTAAATTTTTAAAATTAAAAAAATTTAAATTTAAAAACCACTAAACCACCCAAACCGAACCAGAGCGGTTTGAGCGGTTTTCGTAAAATCCGTGTAATAAACCGCGGTTTTGCAAATCCTGGTGGAGTCCTGCTTCAACGAACGGGCAGCCTACAACGGCTCTCTCCATCGAATCGGTTCTTCGTCTCCAGCCGCTCGTTTCCGGCTTCGAAGCGAAACAGAAAAAAACAGCTCACCTTCGCATGTGTCGATTCGTTCGATCTCCCACCGTGGACGGACATCGGAGGCACCAAAGCCGGCGAGAATCAAAGAGCGGAGGTGCATGTCGTAGTACTTGGCGAAGTCGAACGACGAGGCGGCATGCGCCGAACCCCGTCCAGCAAGCCACATCCTCCAGATGCGAGAAGGCACCAGACAACGCAGGCCGGAGGGCGCCCGTTACCAGTGCAGAACTCGTGGGAGAGGTGGAGGACCACGGCCGGCAGCGAGGGGGAGGAAAAAAAAACCCACCGGAGACGGCAGGAGAACGATGATTCGAGATCGAGCCATCGTGGACTTTGTCGGAGCGGAGCGAATTGGTGAGCCTGGGATGGAGAGAGCCGTTCCTGTGCAAGCCGTCGTGGGATGTCCGTTTGATATCGTGGCAACTCCACGTGGCAAGAATCAAAAGAAGCTGTTGGAGCCACGTTTTAACAGAAACTGGGTATATTTAGCTATCGAAGTGAATTTACAGAAACTTCTTGGAGATGCTGTCGCTCGGCTCGCACCATATATCGATAACTGATCATATCTTAGCAAATAAGGAACATCAGGTCTTTGGCCCCGTATGTTAATCTTTTACTCATTACGCCACACTATTGATAAATATCATACATTTTATTGTATTTGTTTTATCATTAATGATATTTAAAATATGATACACAATTTTACATATTGAAATATATCTTTTTTCAAAAAGATGAATAATCAAAGATAACATTAAAAAACAACAGTATTAATAATTGAACAGGCGGAGTAGATCGCATGAACCAGCTTCCTTAACTACTGAAAAGAAGTCTACCGATTAGATCTCACGGAACCAATTGTAAGGCAGCAATAACAAAATATTTTCACGGAAGGGAAGCACTCGGTAACCTTTGTATTTTAATCACAGATTTGGCGCGCAAAAACCTCCTATGATACCACAAGGCACCGACTTAGATCCACAGGCTACTAAACACAGATGAAGTGAAAAAAAAAAAAAGCAAGGCACAAAAGGACTACGAAGTGCTGTTAAATTAACATTCCTATGCATCAGTTCAGCTATCGGGTAGTCTCATGTTCAGAACTTCTGGTGGTGGTCGAAGAGTGCAAACCATTTCTCTGGTCTTCCCAAAATAAACCTGCATCAAAGACCAAATCAATATTAAGCGTGGAGCCTAATGAATTTGCAAGCTGCAAAATGATGTAAATCGCTTCGGTAGATCTCAAGATCTCCGAAGGCTTTCATGGTTGATGCAAAACAGTTACCTGGTCCAGTGAATTCCTCAACTTTCCTTCCATCTCCTCTATTATTTTCCCCATATTAACAAGATGCCCATCAGCTACAGCAAGAGTCAGACTCATCTGCATAATGAAACATATAATATTAGCATGACCTCGTCTGCATGAGGAAACATATACTTGCAATATTAGTTTGGACTACATCCTATTGTTTCGTGCATCTAATAAATATAGAAGTGTTGTTCAGTCGACTACTCGACTTCCTAGTCTTACATATAACTGAAACTAAGCGGTTCATTTGTGTGAACTTGAAATGTACTCTATTTGTTAATTACTAGTTATATGCTAGACTAATTTAAAGTTTTCTTGATGGTAATTTCAGCTACTGGTTCGTGCGGTCTATTACAATTCAATTCATCTATTGCTATTTATTTCATTTTATTCGCTTTTCATGCTTCATCTCAAGGGTTTCCCAACTTGCTTGAGATTAAAAGGCTTTCTTGTTGTTGTATACCATACCATCACGGAAATCAAGTCTGGTTCCTATTAAACATAGATGATAGATCAATGAATGTAGGGAAACATAGGTGCCGTTAGTTGATTGTGTCTCTCATATAGCAGCATAACAAGATTACCAAAATGTAAACTCGAAATGGAAGACAACAGTGCTACATGGATGAGGAGGGAAAGAGAAGGGAGGTATAACCTGTCGTCTAATGGATCCTGACAAGTTAAAAGTTCCAGACTGCTTGCTATCTGTTGTCATTGACAGCATCACAGTGCTGTTCAAGCAGTAATGTGCTGCTCCCTCCTCCTCTGGACCAACCTGCACATTTTTCCATGTAAATTCCAAACTGGACATAAAACTTGGCCTAACAATTGACACGTTGCACAGCTCTCCTGCGTTTTCGAGGAAAGAAAAAACAATTGACACGATGTTACGATATTATTACAAGCCACCTGAATAACATGGATAGCATCCCATGAACCTATCTGCATGTATCCCCGTGTTCCTTGTCCATCTGTAATCACGAAATAGAAAGTTTAGTAAACTAAAGTTTAGGTTACTTCTTAGGTTACTTCTTTTTCATTAAATAAACAGTATCACAATAGGAATCCATATGGACCTTTCTTTATCAAGAAGCATGCAATAAAACCATCATCTTCATCCTCCCAAATGTATACAGATGAGATCCCACCTTCATAATACCTACGTGTCAACAGAAGATTGTGTTGACAGTCTTACATCAACAAAGCAGATATTAACATTTATTTAATTGAGGAACCATGCTAACTATAAATCATGGCCCTCTGTCACTTTTGGCTATCTTAGAATTACTGCATAGAAGCAACAGAAATATGAATCTTACTGATCACGATAGACAGAGAAGACTTCATTTGCCTCAATCTCCAGGTTCCGCATTGCTTCTGAGGGAACTGTTCCATCTTCTAAAGGAGGCTCATATTTGTTCGACCAAGGTGATCTGAAAATCAACTTCCCAATCAAAAAAGATGCAAACAACAGAATTGATCGCTCAAGGTTTGAAGATAGCCCAAGTGAATCTTATTTGTTAACTCATTTAGAGATCTGCAACTTCCTTTATGCATACCTTCATTGGATGACTGGGATGTCAGGCAAGGTCATTATTAGGGTAAGGGCTGCCTTAGAAAATGATGTCAAGATGTTCCACGGTAAGGAAGCGATCAAGCAGTGCAATATATTAGGTTGATTTTGCAACATACACCAGAAAACAACGGTAATCTAAGTCTGTGCCACAAGGCATCATTTCCAGTTGCCTTTATTTATCTTCAAAGTTCAATTCATGCAATATCTACACTTTTAGTAATTTGAATTCTTATGGAGAACATAAGTAAAATGAAAAGACATCACGTGGGTATTGATGAATTACTGACCTGTAGGAGTCAGCATCACGGTTATACTCGCATAGAATATATTCCTTCATGCTCTCCTTATCCATACAGACCTGCAAATAATAATTCCATTTTATATGTAGGGGATTGCAAGAAACAAAAAATGAGACAAGAAACAGGAACCGAAGGTGATCTCTTTAAAATCCAAGGCTTCCACCATAGAAGACTGACAACTGATAAATGATATTGGCTACAAGCTTTAGATTTCTCCCGGTGACGTTTGCATACTTGGATTTATCTAACTAAGGTGTATTCAGCTGGCAGCACATCGTCGGTTCAGTTCCATGGAACAGCACGATTCTACTGGGATCTTGTTCAACCAAATCTCAGCGCATCGTTCAGCCAGATTCCAGCAGAGGAAAGGCGGGGACAAGGCAAGGCAAGAAATGCACATTTCTTGATGAACGCGGCACAACATGACACAATCAAGAAACGTTCGCAACGCCGGACGGAGAATTCAGCCACATGAACATCCAAATGCATTGGCGCCGCGACCGTACCTGGAGCGGGAGGTCGACCTGGGAGAGAAGGTCGAGGGAGTGGTCGGGGAGGAGCGAGAGCAGCCCGTTGAGCGCCGTCTCCGCGCTCCCCGGCGGCATCCGCCGCATCAGATCCATCGCGGCGTCCATGGCGCTTCTCGCACCTGCCGCCCCGCAGCCCCTTTCGGGGATCTCACTCCGGTTCTCTACGCTGCCGCTACGTCGTCGACGGCTTCCTCGCCCCAATTCAGTTCCCCTGCTTCTTCCTCTTGCCTGTGACCCCGTTTGTGTTTGTGTCCGTTCATTGCCCCCTTTTGCCGAAATTACCCTTGTGTTTGTGTCCGTGCAGGGACGGCAGTGTTCGGCGCTGATTCAGACTCTCGAGATTCTTACTCTCAGTCTCACCTTTCAATTTGTAATTCTTTCATTTAAAACTACTAAATACATTTTTCTCATCAAAATATATTATTCTTAACTTTTAATATTTTAAAGTGAGCTGCAGGGATAGTAATAGTATAATAGACATAATGTAGTATTACATAATATAATAACGCAATATAAATCAATAAAAATTTTAGAATTTAAAAAAGTTATATTTTGAAAGGGAAGTGTATTTATTGGCTCAGATGAAAAACTTTTGAATTGAGTAATAAAGATTGAAAGATTAATATATTTGATGATAAAAATTGAAAAATCTCGAAACTCTCTTTTTGCAAATACACCTAACAGCAGCATTTTTCAAGTTTCGTCATGATTTCTATTAGCGAATTGTTAGATTACTGCAAGCCGATTGAAGTGTTTATGCCACGGAATTATCACGACGTTGTTAATTTTCCTACTTGAGGCCCATTATACCAGATCATAATACTTGAGGCTTCAAATAGTACTACACTACTGGCCAACAACCACATGACAGTAACTACTGCATAATAAAAGATTGTCAAGGTGTTGCAAATTACTGATGAAGGAACGCCATGGAAAGCAACATGGAAGACAGATGATTCTGCCTAAAGCAATGCATCCATGGAAACATGCGTAGATGTTAGGGCACGCAACGATGCAAAGCGTGTCTCTTGAAATTAGACTGGAGGCTACAAAAAGCTCAGCGCCAACCTAACGGTCCGCCAAAGTTCGAGGTTAGAAAAAGAAACGCTTGCAAATTGTTTACATCGGGCACGTATCTCTTTCAGAATTTAGTACTCCTGAATTTCTACAATATCGTACATCTTCAGACCCACGCTTAGTCTTTCCTATTGAACACACCAACATGGACAGGGTGCTTCTACAGAGGTATGGCGAAATCGATTCAGCTGCATGCACCATAAATTCAGATAGAAGTAGGTGTCAAATGGCTAGAATAAGTCCTGATAGAAAACGCCATCAAATATGTACGCCACTCCTTGTTCTTTGTCCACATGTTAACCGACACAATTCTGATCCGAAACTGTACACAATATGAATCATGAATCCACAAACTTTAACTATAAAAAATGTTTAAGGGGAAGCATGCAAAAGCATAAACAACTGAATAATTTTATTTACTCAAATCTGCAAACATGTCCACAGCCCTTAAATTTTCAAATATAAAATCATCTGAGTATACCTGTATGATGTTGTCGAAGAGTTTGCACTAAGAATCAGGTAATCACTGAACTTCAAAGGTTCAAAATCCATTATATACTCAATTATTAGCCGACCTTGTTTTGCCTTTTGCAATACGCTCTTCGTAAGAAGCTAAAATAAGAAGGAAATCAGGAAGAGATTCAATGTATGAGTGGTACAAAAGGAAACCATGAAAGAAAGGTTGAAAATGCACTGTATATTCTAAAAGGGATAAGCTATCAAGTACACATGCAAAGGGCTAGGTTGTGAAGTAATGAAAAGAAACTGTGCAGCATTAGTCAGGAACTTGCGAAATGGGCTTCCTGAATATTGAAGAGGTGAATGGAGACTGATATGGTCGAACTATAAAGCACTGCTTTGTTCATAGGAATACATAGCAACAGAAGAAATGCACTGCATGTTCAGGATACAAAGAACATCACAAACTTACGCTCCGTTTGCCGTGACATGAGAGGAATATGATTTCTCTTCTTCTGAAGCACTTCTGATGAATTAGGCCCTACATTGGCGGCTCACTTTCAGGTCATGAACATATTCAGTAAAACTAAAATAATTCAGGTGTATATACCTGGAAAAGGTAAACAAGACAATGCCTCGTAAAATATTGCAGCCTGGAGCATATAATGCTGATATTCATCTTTCAAGTGCTCTATGAGAGATTGACTGGCATCTGGAAGTGCAACAAAAGTGCATCACAAGGATATCATCAAAATAACAGTAACTTTCATGAACAGATAATGACAAACGCGGCCCGGTGGGGGGGGGGGGGGGCTAGTTTTATGGTTTTATCTCAAATATTGCCTTGACAGAACATTTTCATGTTTTTTTCTGCAAATATCATGCCCAGGACCACCAGTATTCTGAACTAACTACATCTTGTTGCTCCCATCTAACTCCAAAGTCCAAAGCATAAGGAGCAAAAACGTAATCCAAATGTAGATATTCTGAAAGTAATCAAACAATCTTCTTTGTGAGGAATATGTTGTTTTAACTACCTATCAAAATTTTCCGGTGATAGTTCAATACATAGGGTAGGGGAGGGCCCCTTTGGCAAAGTTCCATGGAGCCGATTCTCAGGCAGAATCAGGAAAGCTGTACCTAACACTATTTTTAGGAGAAGTGATTCTTGGCTACTTCTACGAAGTGACTATTTAAAAAGGGCAGAGAGCTGAAAAAAGTAGCTTTTCCTGATTCTATGAATTGATTACAGAAGTTTATCCTATAAAATCAAAGAGAATCACTTTCAGCTACAGAATCACTTCTTGTCAGAGAATCACTTGTCACAGCGAATCACTTCCAGAGAAGCTCTGCCAAAGGGCCCCTGAATGGAAAAATGATGTCCACAAGGTATTGAATTATAAGCAGAAGTCTAACAAGTCATACCTGTTGAACACAAAAAGTTCACTTTATCAAACAGACAAGATCTCAAAATCAATGGAACCTCTGGTGCCATTTTATATTGAGGTTTCCTAGGAGTCCCGGTAATATCCAATAGTGAATCAACTATCTGCAGTAAAATAATGAAAGTTTAGCAAAGCTAAGCCCTTACAAAACCAATTAAATGAAGAGTACATTGCAACAGTTTCTTCAATGGATGTTCCGTTCCATTCATAACCATGAACTTGAAAACTCAACATTTAGGTCAATAAACTACAGAACTTGCAAATGTGATATTTGGTTATAATTTCACAATGGAATAAATAAATGTAAATCATTTATGCAAGTACAGGACCTATGCATTGTAAGTTCATGGACCTGCTTTGACACATGCGCTCTAATTTACTCTTCAACTAAATGAAGGTTCAGAGAAAATTTTTACTCACAGATGGTGACTCAAGGCCTTGTCCTATTAGAAATAGCACAGATACCATGCAACGAACTTGATGCCACAGAAAGGCACTACCCTTGATTATCATGTAGCACAGCTCATCATTGTTGGGCCTAGAAGATATGAAGAATTTTATTACTAAGCATTACAAGATAATTATAGCCAAAAGAAAAGATCATTCAACAAAAAAGTATAACCTTTTACCACATGCAGAAATATTAAATTCTGTGATGCACCGTCTGTAATTGCTCACATTTGCTGCATCCATCTTACAGAAGTTTCTGAAGTCATGTTCTCCAGTGAATTTAGATGCACCTTTCTGCATTTCCTGTGTGCAAATGAAAAATGGTATTAGCTCAATAGTCATGGACAAATATTTACACATCTATCAACGACAGAATCATGGATACCATAATTACCACTAAATCTAAGTCTCCTTTCCAAAATAGGTATTTATATTCCCGGCCCAAGCAAGTGAATCTGCAAATTGCAATAGGAGAAATCAAATGATGTTCAATAATCACAAGTGATATAGCAAAATAATATACGACAGTTGGGTTAAATAGCCTGACCATAAAAGGAGGAAGTTCTTTATCTTAACACAAAAGGTCTAGATTTTAAAATATTAACAGTACGTTTCTCATTTGCAAAAAGGTGTCTCTACATTTGCAAGAATAAATAAAAAAAAGAAAATAGTAAGCATAAGATTTGGGCTAACCTTGCATGAAAATCGGTTGGAACAGGACACCAACCTAGTACGCGTATATCTCGTGGGAGGATTCTGTTCAATACCTTCACATAATCAATTTCTGGGGAAAGAATATGCTAAATTTTAGAGGAAAACTGCAACTGTGTCAAAGATGCAAGTGAGACATATACTAACAAAATATGAAAATAGGAAAGGAGCATCTAACATGCAACAGAGAGGGAAAGGTATATGTCGCCCCTTGAAACTTGGAGGCCTTGGCATTTCCAACATCAAGGAGCTTGGCTGGGCATTGCAATTGAGATGTATATGGTTTGAAAAGATGGAGCCTGGGTGCCCTTGGTCAGCACTACCTATTCAAGTTTCTGACAAGGTCCGAGTCTTCTCTCGGTGGCTATGCAGACTGAAACAGGTGATAGGGCCTCAACATTATTTCGGTGCGACTGGCTTCTTGGACAAAGGATTGCTGATATTTGTCCCCGGTGCATGCCATCATTTCCAAGAGAAGAGCCAATAAGCACACTGTTGAGGAGGTGCTCACTGACAGGACTTGGATATCTGACATTCACGATGCACTCACAGTTGGTGCCATTGTGGATTATTTTCATATGTAAGACATGCTACTTGATTTGCAACTGCAGCCAGGAGTCATGGACACTCATTTCTGGCACTTTTCCCTAAGTTGCAAGTACTCCACAGAATCTGCATATGAAGGTTTTCTCGTGGACCCATTTCAGTTTGAACCATGAGAGGATTTGGATGACGTGGGTGGCTCTCGTTTCTACATGTGGTTGGTAGCACATAAGAGATGTTGGATGCCTGACCATCTAGCATCGAAGAGCTTGGTTCATCCTGAGATTCGCAGTGTGATCAGGAGCATGAAATCATCAATCATCTTCTTGTGTCCTGTGTCTTTGCGTTGCTCAGACAAGTTCGCATGCAGGAATCTCCCCATGACCTGAAGCTATAGGATTCATAGAGTGGTGAAAGAGCCAATGAATCCGCAAGAGGATTGGCAAGGTGGGACTCAACTCCATCATCATTTTGGGCACTTGGATAGGAATCATCGGAATTGCCGTGTCTTTGAATGAGTTCCTTTGAGTGTTAGATGGGGCAAAGGAATTTTATTCTTAACAGCCCCACTCCCGGCTCTATGTTCCTGTTAGTAGAGGTTGTTCTATCATGTAAAAGGGTTGTCTGTTTGCTAGAAAACCAAGGGTGTATGTGGCATGTCTGTGTTATATGGGATCTAGCCTCATTTTCTTCTTAATATATTGATGCACAACTCTCCTGCATGTTTGAGAGAAAAACTTATTTGCACCATGACAGGCATGCAAGGAAGAGGCATACCTGATCTTTCATCTAACAGATCCCCTCCAACATCCTTTATGTTCGATCGCAGATATAAGGAAATCACCTGCATGTTGCAAAAGGCACAAAAATCCTCCTTTATGAGTAGGGTTGTGGTACATGTTATAGGTTATAACCATTTTCTGAGCAATAACAAGATCAAAGTTGTCAAAGCACAAATGATATTATTTTCAGTCTTAAAATAGTTTTAGTATTATGCTGATGTTCCTATACCAGTGATCAATTACATAATTTGGTAACATAATGCTTCAACATTGCCCAATATAAATTTGGGTCCAATTGCATTTTCCAGACCACAAGCCTAAGATTACATGTAAAGCTGGGAGAAGAGAGCATTCTTTGTTTATCAGGACACTGAAGGTTAACTGAATTTCAGAAAAAAAGTAATTCTTTTTCTCGATCTTTCTACTTATACATAAAATTCTTCTATAATAAGTGACAACAGAGAAATATTCAATGTACGTATATAAATTTCAGAAAAAAGACCTTTATAGCATTCAAATGAGAAATAAATAATTTTTTGTAATAAAAAACACGCATGTTGGGTCATAAATCATATTTCATATAATGTCAAAATTGGAAATCAAGCATTACTTAACAGATATAAGGTAGTAATATGAACTGCTAGTATATCAAAATTGGAAACTATCAAATAATTGCAGCTACCTGTCCAGTAGCCGAAACACCTTTGTCAGTTCTTCCACATCTAGAATAACATGAGTCTTTCCTACTGTCAACCAACAGCTTTGCTCTTTCAAGTGCTTTAAAT
>BCLG01002629.1:0-67915 GCA_001602295.1 Zoysia matrella
AGACAGAGGTAGAGATTATGAGTCGATAATGTCTATGTCCAACTTGAACTAAATTAGAAGTCGCTAGTGTCTAGTTCAATTTGAACTAAATTAAGAGTCGCAAATATCAAGTATTTAAAAACTACTTTGAATGCAAGATGTATATGTGTACGAGAAATGGAAGTGTTTTTTTTACAGAACACAATATTTAATTGTTAGTTTTATATTTTAAAATACTCTTTTATATTATTTTATACTATATATCATGATACATTTGTTATAGAAATTATACTCAATTCACGCCTTAAAGATTGAGTAGCGATAAAATACACTGTCTATTTATATAGAAAGCAATTCCCTAAAGAGTATAATCTACGACACTTTTTCGATGGTAGGATTAGTTGGCCACATGTTATTACAATTTTGCTGTTAACAGTTAGTAACTAGATGTCTGAAGTAAGCATCTCAGCCTTCTTCCATGACACAGCTGCCACAAGATTAAATTGGGCCATGAAGTATCTGGCATCTAAAAATTACAGTTGTGAACTCAGCGTGATCCATTCAGGATAAGTATGTGGTGTCGTGAAGAAAGAAAGAACCTTTTACGTGATGATGCGAAGGCATCAGGTGAGATGCCCTCTCGAAGCTGTACCATTGGAATCATTGGATTACTCGCTTGTTCGCTGGTCCGCCGGATACCACGACGACACAATGGAGCAGCGAAGTTCCAATCCCCCCGTCCGCGTCCCCCTCCACCAACTGAAACTATCAATCAGCTGCTTCAAGCATCGAATTCGCGAAACCGAGGCCGGAATTTTGGTCCCAGCCGGTGGCATCCATCATCTTCCTCCCAAAATCCGGGACGTGTGCAACACATGCTGTGGCAAACAACTTTCGCGAGATGATCGCGCCGCGAGGTACTGGGAAAAAAAATGAGAATCGTTCGTTCCTCGCCGCGTGGGGCAAGTGGCTGCTATACTTTGCTCGACCCGCGGGACCAAAAAGAGCCGGACATCGCGAGGGACGGCCGGACGAGGCGCCGGAGAAGCTGACAACCGGGCACGCCGCCCGGCGACGCGTAGGCTTAAAAAATTACTCATATGGAAAAAGGGATGTTTCCGCTTGATCCCGTTGCCATTTGGCCCGGCCGTCACTCCGAGACTCTCACCGAAGACTTTCACCAAATTTCGTTTAACCAGTTAAAACCGGTCAAAATCGGTTTAACAAAAATCAAAAAAAAAAACTAATCGAAAACCGCTTTAAATAAAAAACTGAGCAAATTGCTACGGTTAGCCGAGCAGTTTCACCGATTAGCCGGCCGGTTTCTTCGGTTTTTACGGTTTCAGATTTTAAAATTTGAAACTCACCGGTTAGCCGATCGGTTTTCGGTATTCTGATTTTTAAAAAAAAAATTCAAATTTTTTTAAATTTTTAAAAAGAAAACCAGTCATTCGATAAAATCAAACCAGACCGGTTTCACCGAAAACTGTGAAAACCGGCCGGTTTTGAGCGGTTTTTGTAAACTTTAGCATCATGGACTACATGAAAATTTCTCAAATGCTAGTTTTTTATATATAAAATTGAACAGATTTGTATAAATTTCTGTAAAATCTCCACTTATACATTTCAAAAGGAGGCCTCGGAGCTAACTTTCATGGTTACTGCCGATCATTGGTCGTATTATAACTTGTCGCGCGGGGTGGCATCTTTGAAAGGTCCATCTACGTTGATAAAAACACGACAAGGGGCATAAACAACACACCGATACCCAGGCTAGCAAAGCAGCAGACGACTTGACCCTCCTCCTCCTTAGTAAACGTCTATCGCACTTCCCTGTCCTAGTGTCCTTGTACCAGCAACATGGCCACACGCCTTTTTTTTTGGGGTATCATCTCTTATCTCTCCGCGTGCCAAGCGACTTACGCTGTACAAACAGAGATGCTCCTCCATCGTGCAAGCAACAGGAAGAACCGCAGGGACGGATGGACCGTACCGCGCGTGAGTGCATGTCGAAACCGGCTGCACACCGTGTTGGTGTTGCCGGTCGCTGTCGCAGGGAAAAGCAGCGCGTGGCCGCTCCGTCGTCGGCGCGTCGACGTCCGGACCGACAGGCGCGCACCTCTCGCGGCGCACTCAGCTCGCTGGTGGCGCGCGCTTCTCGTCGTAGTAATCATGCGCCGGCAAACCATGGTGCGAGATAAAATCCACTCACAGGTTGACCGATAATTATTGGGAAGTTCTCCATCGTCCACAACCCAACCCGTCGCGGCGTCCCACTTGCATCGCACATGCCGATATATTGCCAACCTCAGGTCGGTGTGCCAGCCAGACCAAGCGAGCCGGCCCTAAGGCCAGATGAAGCGAGCTGATGCCGATGCGAGGGAGGAAGCAGCCATTTCCACACCCCACATGACATGTACCCCACGAACTCCACTCCACCACATGGAGGCTGTCCATTACGAGCACCCAAACCAGTTCGAGCCATTATCCCCGTTCTTAATTCGGTGCGCCCACTCATCATGTGGCGTTTGTTTAGTTAATTGCGTCAGGCAGGCAGGCTTTCCCTGCTTGCTAATCTTGCTTTTGTTATTCGGTGGGTTCGCGCAGGGCTCCAGCCACACGGCAACGGAGTTAATTGAAAGAGACAGACCCGTTGATGAAGGCGTGTTGTTGCAAGCAGAGATCTCTTGCGTGCTTGGGAGTTGGGGTTATGCCGCAGCATCGACGGGCATCTTGGCTGTAATATGCTGGCTCTTACCTGGCTGGCTGGCTCCTGTGTGTCTTGGGGTCAGCATCAAGGAAAGAATTGCGCCCGAGATGTATTAACCAGAATTATCCTCGAGGACAATTGGCATCTGTCGATGAAAGCCATGGCAAGTTCTAAACAATTGCCACCCCAAAACATGTCTTCAGGTTCAAACTGCGCTCCACGGACTCGGTAAGATCAAGGAGCGTCCGTGCATGTCGCCGTCAGGCCCGTCACGCGCGCGCGGGCTGGCAGACCTGCTTATTGATTACTGATAATGAAATAGTAATCCAAGTTGCATAGGCGCGACGACGGAGCTAGGCCTGGCAGACAGTGCGGGGCTATTGGCTGCTGCCGGTTTGTTCGTAGTGACGACGACCAGGTCGTGGCGATCGATACAGCCTTGTGTACCCGTGGTCGTCGTCGTCGTCGCCCTTGGACAGCGATCGCGCGATCCCGGTGGTTGTTTGTGTACGGCTCCTGGCAGGATCCAAGAGCCTTGCACCGCCACTGTTGTCTGCTACTCCAATTGCGATTGATTTGGAGCTTCGTTGGCACTGTCAAATTGGTTTGAAAATATCGGTTGGACTAGAGCCTATTTTAACTGGTACGAGTGTTAAATTGTCAAAAAAAACTTACTACGGGTACAGTACAATAATTGGGGCCTGGGTAGCGCCGTCGCTGCTTGGACCTTCAGACTTGGGCGATCAGATGCAAGTTCAGATTCGTCTTAATCTAACGTGCAGGATCGTATTCGTACGGATCTACTGCTTTATAGGAGTATCAAGCTCTCCGATCCAATCGATCACCCCTTCAATTCGAGGGAGCTACGAACAGTGATGAAAAAGTTGAACTGCCTCGTGACAAAAAGGACAGGTCGAGGAAGCGGCGGCCCCGGAGAAGTCGCTGTCCGGACCACAAGGGAGAGACGGACAGTTCGTGGGCAGGGAGGAAAGCCGAGAAAGATACTCCAGCGAAGACCTGACCGGCAGGCAGTCGCCGCGCACTGACATCCTCTCTCGCTCGATCGCTCGTTCCACGGCGCCAGCGAGGGTGTGGACGGGCTCGGAGTCGGCGCGTCGCCGTTGCCCAAGCCGGCCACCCGACCCGCTTCGCTCCTTCTCCTGGCCACCGCGCTCGCGCTCGCGGCGTCTCAAAGTTTTCGCTGTCGTCGTTGATTGGAACTGCCGGTTACGGCGTCCGGGAACTAGCTAGCTCCATCTAGTTGTCGACCGGGGCAAGTGCCCATGACTGTATATCTTGGTGACGGCGATCGACCAGCAAATAGAAACGAGACCAATATTTTATCCTGATAGTCACAAACCCACGAAGTGTTATGTTGATATTTTGGGTTTTGTTTCACGAAGTCAATATTTTGTGACTAGCACCGTATCTAATAATCATGGTCCCCATGTCAATTGCGAAGTCAATATGGTCTCTAATTAATTTTGAGTTCTGTAGATGACATGTCGGACCATCAGTACTGAATACAGTATGACTCACAAAACTGGTGGTACTATTGCGAAACAGTACCCCAAGGTGGCAAGGTAGGTCTGTGAAACTGCCACAATACTCGGTGGTTTTGTGATTACAAAGCCAAATTATAAAAAACTTGCTTGATTTCTTAGCGGGCCTCCATCACAAGGGAGCCCATCAGTGGTCGATTTTTTCTTTGACATCCATCAGCGGTCGATTTGATGAGCGGTCGACGGGATCAGGCCCAGTTCACACAAAAAGCCCACGTCACAACTTTACAAACTCACAACGCTCCACGCGCGGGAAACCCAAAATCTCCTCCCGAATTCCCATTTCCTGCCCCCAGCACACTGTTCTCTTCAATCCCAAAACCCTAGAAAAATCTCTCGCCCCGCCCGCAGCTCGACGCCATGAGCGCACCAATGGAGGTCTCCTTCTCTGAGCCCCCGCCTCCCCCGGGCCCTGCTGTGGCCGCCCCACAGGTGGAGCCCACCGCGGTGGCCTCGTCTTCTCCGCAGCCGCAGCCGGAGGCGGCCGCAATCGCCTCCACACCGGTGGACGATAGGTTTCACGTTTCGGGTATGTGCCGCTAGTATCTTCTGGATTTCATCTTCACGATGTGGAAAATGGTTCCCATGAAGATTCTGATTTGTTGGGTGTTGCAGTTGAGGTGCTGCTCCACGCCGCCAGCGTGGCGCGCCACGAGGAGGTCCAAGCGGCGGTTGAGAGGTCAGTGCTTACTCTAGTTAGATTTTCTGATGTGAGCCTAGTCGTTTGCTGTTTTCTGGGTTGGTAAATTGTGAGCATTTTCGTGGGTTCGTTACTTGGCGGCAAATCAGTAGTTGTCATGTGTTTCAAAATATGTATCACTGAGTAGGAGCAAATTGATTAGCAATTATGAATTGGTTCTAGATGGTGGCATGCTTGAAGGCTTGAAGCCACTCAGGTATTTGGATATAGAGTTCAATTTTGACTCGTTGAGTTCCCTGGGATGCAGTAAAGCCTTCTTCAAATCCTATTCTCTATAGTGGTATGTTCAGAAGAGGACTTTAAGATGTTTGGCCCTTTTTTACTGTAATTAGAGCTGAAGCCACAAATTTGACATAACTTTCTCAAGAGACTTCCTGTATTTAGTAATAGCTTGTATGCTCTTTACAAAACATTTTCAAGATGGCTACTGCAGCTTCACTAGCCATTTACACTCGCTGTTCATACTGAAACCTTTATATTGGCTCATTCAATCAGGATGCTAGAAGCTCGAAGCTTAAGCTATGTTGATGGGCCCGTACCAATTCCTACTGATAACCCTTTTCTTTATGAAAATGTTAAAAGGATCCGTATCTGTGACACAGGTATGATCATTTATGTAATCTGCAAACTTCTCATTGTCAGACTCTTATGTTACTCATGTTGCCCGTATTCTGAGTGCATACTATTTACACAGATGAGTGGGTTGAGAATCACAAAGTTCTGTTGTTTTGGCAAGTTAAGCCTATTGTACATGTGTTCCAGGTATACACCTATCCATGGTTAGCTTACTTATTGATATCATACAGTTCTATCTAAACCTGAGGTTAATTTTTTGTGCCTGTCTTTCCATTATGGTTTTGTTTCTTCTTCAATCAGTGTTATGGTATCATACAACCATCATAACATATTTTCTCAATGCTGCTGAGTACTTGTTATTATTCTGGGCAAAGTTAATGATGTGTTTTTTCTTGAGACATTCGAAACTACATTCTGCATCCTAATATTAGTCGATATGGACGTTTTCTTTGAAAAGATAAATTAATCCATAGTTGTACGCACAATTCATGATATACCACTTTGGTCTAGATTTATTTACCCCAAGCTCATCTGCTTATGCTATAGCTGAGTGAAGATGGTCCTGGTGAGGAACCAAGTGAGGATGATAACCTCTCTAGCTTCAATGAATGGGCTCTACCTGCTAAAGAATTTGATGGCTTATGGGAAAGGTTTGATTGGATAATGCTTCTACATAACCCATTTGACTTCTTTTTGTTCTGTGGATGATATAATTAGGAGTATTTGCAGCTTACTATATGAAGTTGGTCTCAAGCAGAGGTTGCTGAGATATGCTGCCAGTGCTTTGCTTTTTACTGAAAGAGGTGTGGACCCATGTCTTGTTTCATGGAATAGGTAAGCTTCTAACACAAAGTTTTAGACATCTGGCATCTTATTACAAATAAAGAGAATAAAACATTCATATTCTAAGTGATGCAATATTTTTTCATCCTTCAGTTGTTCATTTCTTTTGCACCACCATTGTAGGATTATACTTTTGCATGGTCCACCTGGTACCGGAAAGACCTCCTTGTGTAAAGCACTGGCTCAGAAGCTTTCTATACATTTCAAGTCCAGGTCTGTGCTGTTTGAGATACTAATTTGTTTGGTGTTAAAAATGCATTACTCATCACTGTCACTTATTTTATTAGGTATTCCATGTGTCAATTGATTGAAGTCAATGCTCATTCATTGTTCAGCAAGTGGTTCTCAGAAAGTGGAAAACTGGTAAGCCTTTTTATGCTAAACTGTTATTATGTCATGTTCACTTGCTGAATTGACATTCACAGCTAAGTGCATCAGTTTTTGCACCTTTATGCATGACGTAGAACATCTTGTACATTCTTTAGTTTATGTAGTGAGTCGGACTCTATTTACTAATATGTTATGTTGTACTTCCTACTGTCCTTTAGGTGGCTAAGCTTTTCCAGAAGATCCATGAGATGGTGGAGGAGGAAAGCAACCTAGTATTTGTGTTGATAGGTATGTTCTTGAAGTGACAATTGAATTCAGCACTCTGTGAAAACTAATCTGAAGCATAAAACAACTAGACAAATGACATTTCTTCACTATTTGGCATTAAATGACTAGATGTATTCATGGTCCAGTCTTTTTTGAATTTTTTTTGCATCTTGTACTGCCTCCATCCTTAAATGCATGATGCTTAGGTCAACTAATTTAGTTCTATTTGAACTAGATTTGTTGTCCTAGATATCATATATTTAAGAATGGACAGAGTATATGCGTAGGCATATGGATGGAGGAATCATAATAATTAATAACTTGTTGTATTTTTTTTTACTTTTTTTTTTATTTTGTGAATGAAGAATGATTAGCTAAAAAGAGCCCATAAGCTGTCTATTTTGAAACATTGTACAGTTTCACTTAACTTTGGCAATCGTCCTTGCTTAGGTTAAATTAGCAAACATTTAGCACAAACAATTCTTCTATATATATGCTGGCTGAGCTTTGAGAAAGTAGAGGCTTTGATTTTTTTTTCCTGCTGTATATTTTTTAAAAAAGAGGGCAGCCTGGTGCACATAGCTCCCGCTTCCGTAGGGTCTAGGGAAGGGTCTGACCACTATGGGTCCAACCGCTTGCACTGTGTATTTAAAACCTCAATTTTTTTACAATATTGTAGATGAGGTTGAAAGCCTTGCTGCTGCCAGACAAGCTGCCATATCTGGCTCTGAACCTTCAGACTCCATTAGGGTAAGGTTTCTATCAGTTTTCCTTTTGCTATATATGATTTCTATTGTAATATTGACACTGTATTGCTTCTATACAACTTCAGGTTGTAAATGCTCTGCTAACACAAATGGACAAACTGAAGTCTTGGCCAAACGTTATCATTTTGACAACATCAAACATTACCACAGCTATTGGTATTACATTCTGTCCCTTGACTATTAGCAGTCGTGCAGAAATACAAACTACATGCATTTAGTAGGCTTTATATCGATCAGACCAACTACACCTGAATTCACAGTGCTTATTTCTGAGTGTTCAGGAGTTTATCTCGTTGTTTTGTTTAGCAGTGTCTGAGATGTTAGCACTTCCATAGCTGACAAATGTTCACTCTTGTTTATTGCAGATATTGCGTTTGTTGACAGGGCAGATATCAAGGCATATGTCGGACCACCTACACTTCAAGCACGATATGAGATATTGAGGTCGTGCATACAGGAACTCCTAAGAGTTGGTATTCTTACATACCATGAGGTATGTTCTTTGATACCAATGTAGTGCTCTTGACGTCTTGGCTTTTTGTTCATACAATATCGGCCTACCGCATTTGCCCTGAAGTGGTGATTGTTTCGAGCATGAAACGCTTATGAGCTAATCCTTTATTTGTATTGTATTATTGCAATATTTGAATCTTGAGTGGAATTTTCTTTTCCCTCTGAATGTAGGGCGATAGTATGCCATGTATTCTGAATTATTCGACACTGAAGGAGAAGCAGCACTGCCTGGAGGCTGCAGAACCCAATGGCACAGTTCATCTCTCAAGTTTACTCCATCAAGCCGCAGAACTTTGCGAGGTAAAAAAATAAAACTGCAGACGTACTGTTTTCTGTAACCAACAAACTTCATCTGGCTGATGGTGGATGTTTGTTTCTCCTTTACAGGGTCTTAGTGGCCGATCATTGAGGAAACTCCCTTTCCTGGCACATGCTTCTGCTGCCAATCCGTCATCCTGCGATGCTTCTATGTTTATGCATACGCTGTTACAGACAGCACGAAGAGAGATAGCTGAGTCGCATGGCTAAGCCAATAACTAACCTTGAGCCATCGATCTTTTTAGGAGCAGAATGCTACTGAGATCGTGCCCACCCCCACCCCCTAATGCCTGAATCTGATGAATCGTTGTAATAGATATACAATGGTTTACACATCCATTCCATCACGAAGTTAGAGTAGGGTTTAGAATAGATGTAATCGGTCGCTCGAACTGTTGTTGCTTTTTACTCCCTCCGTCCTAAATTATAAGTCACTCTTGTATTTCTCAAAAATTTTCAAATTATAAGTCGTTTTCACTTCTTGAGAAAACTTTTACTCTTCTCAATATATTTCTACTCTATTTATCTTTTCGTTTTCAAAACATTTCACTTTTTTCAATTTTTTTAATTCCCATACTTGGACCTAAAACTACTTATAAAAAGGGATGGAGATGGAGTATAGTCTGTAAATTGTTATATTGTAAGAGAATCTGTACTATGAGTGGCATCTCCCTGCGGTCCTGTCAACGATAGTATCATATTCTGGTGACTGGGATTCGACTGCTTCATTCACTTCGACTTGGAACTAAATTGGCTTTCTGCATTATCCATTTCTTGCTTCCCATATTTGCAGTGTTCACGTTGGATGGAAACGGAAGCTAGCAGATGCGTTCGGATTTGCTTTAACGAGCCAGCTTCTGCATGCTTATTGAACAGTGGGAGGATTGGCTTCAGAGATATAAAGCATTCTCCCGGGAGCTTGTTGAATCCGTGTTACGCTTCGGATCTGATTTCAGTGACAATCAACATTGTTGATATTGCATTCTGCTGCCACCTTAAATATTCACATCACAACATCAGCATTAGGGTTTTAAAAACTATTCAAAACTATTTTTTGCGGTTTTAGTGAAACTGATCGGGTTTAGATAGGTGATCGATTTTCAGCAAAAAATCAAGTTTAACACTAGCAAAACCGACTATCCAACCAATATCCAACCAATTTTTGGCAGCTCCGAAAACCAAATCTGGACTGGTTTCTAAAACCTTATCAGCATACGCAGTAAGCACTAACCATAGATCTACAGTTCTAAACAGAAACAAAAGAACAGACACCACTCATGCCGCATCGCCCTCAGCCCTTTTGAGCTACTACATTGCTGATGAATTGACGCTTATCCAACACTGAGACCAATCAATTTACGTACCAAATAATATCCAACAATTCAGGATACATCAACTATTCAATGGTGACGAGATAACTATCCTGAGTGAACCTACACTAGGGAAACAGGAGTCAATCTGCTCCTTGATAAATAGACAATCTGCATCTGGATTTCACCGCTGGGCAGCTCTTGTTGGGTCCTATGTACCGGGATAAGGTGTTGCTGGAGGTGGTGGCAGCGGGGGTGCTTGCGCTGCATTGGCAGCTAGACCACTGCTTGCCTGAACTGGCCCAGTAGAATATCCGGCACCACCTGCTGCGCCATACAGATTTGTAGCAATGGCAGTTGCAACACCTGTTATTGGTTGCGGGGGTGCAGCATAGGCAGCAGGATAATTGGGCGCTGCAGCTTGTGCATAGCCTGCTGGATACCCCGAATAGCCTGCATATGTGTTAGCTTGAGCAGCATGCATTTGGTAAGCAGTAGCAGCATCATAATGCGTTGTGTAGGAGTATGCCCCAGGCTGGATTCCCTGCTGATATGCACCAGGCCGGGTTCCCTGCTGATATGCACCAGCCTGGGTTCCCTGCTGATATGCTGAGGGGTGATAGGCATATGCATTTGCATATGGGTATGTGGACGCTGGCACTGCTGTAGCTTGTGCTGTCCCAGCTTGTGCAACTGTCACCTGCGCACTGGTTGCCTGTGCTGCAGCTGCTGACATTGAAAAAAAAAATATTAGAAACAAGAGAGTTTCATTAAGCACACCAGGAGCAAAAAAATGCTAATATATACATCTTAAAAAACTATATAGATATATGCAAAAATGTATTATGCCAATTTTCCAGTAGCCTCAGATGCCTACAGGCACCAAGCAATAAGCTAATATCTGAAAATCATCTGCATAATTTCAGCTAGTATGGAACCCCCAAAATGGCTTGTGAGATCATCATCATCATCATCAGCCAAGTTGGAAGCATCAACCATCTTAAGCACATAAAACTGGATAAGATACAAAAAGCTTTTCAGTTCAGCTGACCCACAGAAATCAGCAAATGTACCCAGTTAACTACAGAATCTGAAACCACTTTCAGCATACCCAATTCACTATAGAATCTGAAGCATCACTGTTGATGGCACACAGCAAATGATAGTGCCAAAGTACACTAAAATCATAGCAAGCAATACAGTTTTTCAGTTCCCAAGGGAACTCATGCCTATTTAGTTTTAGGATTGATAGATAATCTCAGCAACAACAACAACAATAACAACAACAAAGCCTTTAGTCCCAAGCAAGTTGGGTAGACTAGAGATGAAACCCCGAGAGACGACTAAAAAGGAGCAACAACTGACAATCAAGGTTCAGGCACGTGAATTGCTAGCCTCCACGAACTCCTATCCAAAGCTAACTCCTTAGCGATATCTCAATCCTTTAGATCTCTCTTCACAGACTCTTCCCAAGTCAAGTTTGGTCTACCTCTGCCCCTCTTCACACCGTTTGACTGACTTATCATCTCGCTACGAACCGATGCCTCCTGTGGTCTTTGTTGAATATGTTCGAACCACCTCAAATGATGCTGCATAAGTTTCTCCTCAACTGGCGCCACTCCTAATCTCTCTCGTATGTCATCGTTCCGGATACGATCTCTCTTCGTGTGGCCACACATCCATCTCAACATACGCATTTCGGCTACGTGTAGCTGTTGGACATGTCGTCTTTTCGTAGGCCAACACTCTGCTTCATAAAGCAAGGCAAGACGAATTGAAGTCCTATAGATAATCTCAGCAACATCATAAAAATTAAAATAGCATGCATTAGCAACATCATAACAATGAACATAGTATACATTAGCAATACAACAGTCAAACTAATTAGGAACCAATCATATAGTTGCAGAGGCCATTGCTCTGACAGTATTTCAAGTCATTTTCCAAGAATGTGGCACAAAGGACCACTCAGTTTTTTTCCTAGTGCCACCCCTGATTTCGACCATCAAAATGGAAATGATATTTGTCCCTCTACAAGGAGCAAATATGGGAACAACTTTTTTCTCTATAAAAAAAAAGGAACAGGGAGAAAATGCAGGTAAAACATTAAGTTGGGGGGGGGGGGGTGCATTTACCCAGTGCCCGCTTTTCAGCGTTTGACACGTCAGCACGTAACTTCTCAGCCTCTTTAGTCATGGTATTCAAGTTCATTTCCATTGTACGCATCTGCTCAACTTGCTTGATGTTTGTATTTTTCTCATATTCAAACTGGGATCTTGAAAAGGAAAGAAAAAATGAAATACATTAGAAAAGGCCAATTTAGCACCAATGCTCAATGGGTATGGGAGATGCAAGGATGGGATATTGTCACAAACCGCAGGTTATGATGCTCTTTTCGTAGCCCATCTAATTCGGCAAGCAATTCAGGAAGGCTTTTATTGTCAGCAGAACCAGATAGCTTCATAAGTTCTTTAGTCAAATTTTCTATTTCAAGAGTTAGCATCTGCCTTTCAGTAATAAGTCTCTTTGCCTCCATATGCATTTCATGAAGCTCCTTCTTCACAGCATCACCACTTTGTATGTCTGCCTCCATTAATCTAATCCTCTCTAATAATTCTCTAATTTGCATATCAGTCTCTGACTGAACTTCACCTAGGTGGGTGCGGATCCTTTGCATCTCATTCTCAGTTTGAACAATGTCCTGCCTCAAGACCACGTGGCTTGATGCTAATCGCTGATTCTCCTGGATTAGTTTCTCTACCGCAGCAGTTTGCATAGCAAGCTTTTTCTCCAGCATCTCCAGAATAGCTGAAGAGTTCAGAGGATGGCTAGGGAGGTTGGCTGCGCCAAAGGAAACATGGCGTATCAGACCTGGAGCGTGACCACCCAGTCCATCTATTTGCCCACGACGAGCCATTGTCCTAAAAAAGAAAATATTGTTTAGAATGGGAGCTGAAATGATAAGTGAAAGTGATAACTGCACATATCACACTAGGTCCATCGACATGGCACCCAACATTGATTATAGAAGCGCTGAGCAAAGTTGACATCAACTACAAGTTTTGCTATACATAGATGAGTGTCAGGACGTGTGCTCCCATGAGTAGGGTTGCAAATTGGTGATCCTCAGGTTCACCTCCGAACCTCTTTAGTTCAACCAAATGAACTAGTTTCCAAAATGGAATCATTTTCGACGAGGGAAAAAAAGGCGCTAGGCCCAAAGCGAGCAGTGATCCACCGCCTAGAGCTTAAGTGTGCCTAGGAGGCGCCTAAGCGTTTCTAGGCGTTATACTGGACCATGCAAAATATATGAAAAAAATAAAAAATTAAAGGATTAAGCAGCTATTGGTCCAGCCCAATAGAACAAAACACCACAAAGGCCCATCACAGCCCTTAACCATCAAGCAAACCAGTCAGTCAATTTAGTGGCCTACCCAACCCACTCATGCGCCACCAACCCATCAGCCTTAGTACCCTAACTCCAGCCAACTCCAGTAGGTTAACTAGCTTCTTTTCTTCTCCACATTTCTCAGCCGCCATCACTTCTTTTCTTCACCCTGTCTCCTCCAAAATTGATGTTTCCGCTACCTCGTGAGCTTGACGGTGGATCTCTGGCCACGTGACCTATTGAGCTCCATGGTGGATCTCCAGCTGCACAGCTTATTAAGCTCGACGGTGGATCCCAGCAGTGCAACCTCGTTTAGCTTGGCAGCAGAGGGGACGGCTGAGCTCCCAGCGCCTAGCTGCCTACCCCCCAAGGCGAGGCGGAAGGCCTCGCCTAGCACTTAATCGCGAGGAGGCGAGCGCCTAGGAGCGCCTTTTGTTTTCAGGGTTTTGGAAAACTAGTTCATTCGGTTGAACTAAAGAGGTTCGGATGTGAACCTAAGGGTCACCCACTTTAACTCTACCCAGGAGGTTCCTCTCAAAGGAAATACAAATAATTCCAAGAAATAAGCCTGCACAACCAGAGGTGATTGCATCTATGGCATCAGTGCAGATATGCAAAGGCATGCACAACAGAGTTGTGTGCACACACATTAGCTCTCTTCCAACACCTACAGCCTCAAATTCTTAACAAGTGAGCATCAAAGGAATAAGCCAAACCTACCTTAAGAAATCATCACAGCCATTTTAAAGGTCAAAGATTGCAGGAAGGTGACAAGGACAAGAACAGAAGCTACTTCAATGAACCCAGTATTAAGTTGTAAACATATTCACACGTCTAACTCCAAGATATGATGCAGCATTCCAGTGGTTGCAAATTTGCAATCATCATACAAGAAAATAAAGTACACATCACTGTTTCAGCAACTAACTCATACTCCCTCCGTTCTTTAATTAATGTCGCTGTTGACTTTTAAATTTAACTTTGACCGTTCGTCTTATTCAAAAAATTTGCTCGGACATGTAAAATTTTAAGTTGTGATTCAAATAATTCTAACAATAAATCAAATTATATCAAAATATATGAAATTTATAAAAAAAAATTGAATAAGACGAATGGTCAAAGTTGAATTTAAAAGTCAACGGCGGCATCAATTACAGAATGGAGGGAGTAACTCAGACGAGTTTAAGCAGTTAGACCCAAGCCTTGGTCTTAAACCTCCCATCATGGACAGACGGATAGGGGCAGGCAGGCAGATCGACCACTAGGGCGAAGTAGGGATGCCAGCAGAAAGACTCCTTCCTGCCCTCTCCTACTAGAGCTCCGGCACTCAGGTGGCCTGCTCGGCACTGGTGGTGCTGCCTGCCACCCGAGTTGTTTCAAGGAGCTACAGTTCCAGGAAGAAGTCCCCATCCTCATTCGCATCCCATCCCTATCCCCATCCCCGTCGCCACCTACGAGCAAAAATTCTCCCGTCCCCGAGCAGGGATCGACTCATACCCGCAGCATATAGCCTAAATGTCAACTGAAAAAAGGGAGGATACGGGTAGGAGAGCTCAGCCCACACTTGGAGGAGGATAAGGGTTCTGGCCACCGTGCCACCCGCACGAGTCCGAGCCGCAGCTACCTGCTTTCTGAGGAAAACCAATACCACCAGGAAGGAGGGGGGGGGGGGGGGGGAAAGAGGAAGAGGAGGACGAGTACCTTCGCGGAAGCCGGCGTGCTTGGGCGGAAGAAAGCTGACGGCGGTCTCCGTGGCGCCGGCGCGGGTGAGGAGCGATGCGCTGGGAAATGAGAGGTGGGACGGGGAAATTTGAGAGGTGGGGGGTTAGACTAACGGAGAATTTGATTTATGTTATTACAATTTTTTAAATTTTAAAATATATTATTAATATATTAATAATAAATAAGTACTTTATAAATGAATGATACGTGAAATTAAATGACATATTTTAAATTTTATAAAATTATAATAATATATATCAAATTAATCCTAGCCTAATCCGTTGTTTGGTAACTGGGAAAGGAAAATTAGTCTGTTTTCGGACTTGGAAACGAAGATCCCATATATCCGGGGGGGAGGTGGATTGAGTGAGAGAAAGGGGGATTGGACAGTCGATGCCCATGGGAAAGGAAGGTATAAACCTTCATCTATAAATATTTGATAATTTTAATTTTTAATGTTTATATTTTAATTAATTATAATTTTAAAATTATTTAGTTAGTTAATTTATAAATAACATTATAAAATTTGTCGTATATATTTTGAAAATATATATTTTTTACATCTATATTTTAATTTTTTTAAAAAAAAATGAATCAAAGAGTTTGTAAAAAAGTGCCAAGTATAAAAAAACGGAGGTTTGTACCTGTTGGCTGCCGGTCGTACTCGTACGTGGCTACCTAGCCGCCGGCCACGGGCGACCTACTCCGAGCCTCCCGTGGGTTGCTACTACGAACTTCAGATCCTGCTCCTTGCTCACTCCGTACGAATCGAGGATTTCATCGCTGCTGCACTGCAACTCGTGAGATGCCGAAGATGCCGTCGTCTTGGAAGGAGTACGCCGCCCGCTACCCGTGAGCTCGCCAGCAAGACTCGGGGCCAATAATCGAACAGCTGATGCAGGATGCAGCGGGGCGGCGGCCTCTACATGTGCGCGATGAGCTTCGAAGCTTATTATCCTCCGTCAGGTTTACCTGCTGCTGCGTGAGTTGCAAAGGTCTTTGCTTTATTGCATGGTGCCAGGATTTAAAAAATCATCGAAAATCGGTCGATTTTTGTGATTTTTGATTTTATTGATCTGATTTAATCTAGTAAATTGATCAGTTTTATTTTAAAAACCATAATTAGTACTGTAGTTAAATCGGTTAACTGATCGATTATCAGTTAATGAACCAGTTTTTTTTTTAAAAAAAGCTCTGTAGCGGTAAATAAAACCTTGCTTGGTGCTCCTGTGCTCCTCCATGTTTGCGGCTTGCTGCTCCAGTGCTCTGTTCACTGCTGGCTCACATCCATGTACATGCGTATAATGAGTCCAGTTCCCCTCTATTTTCTCTGTTCTTTTTTTTTTTGGCTATTTTATTGGGGGCTTCTACCGGAGACACCAGTGAAGATTACATTGAAATTGAAACGATTTATGCTGGTAGATAATCTTGTTTCCCTCACCCAAATCAGTGGTTCATATCCCATCATATTTCCATATCCCTGTCCCAAATTGTATCCAAACACAACTTGAGGTCTGGTCGGGCGACTTGGAAGCCCGAAGCAATTATATTTTTCCACGATAAATTTTTTATTTATTTCATAATATAAAACATTTTATTATTTGTTTGATGCGAATCGATATTGTTATAACATTTTTTTTTTGTTCAACACGAAGTAGGGAAATTATGAGCACATCTCATGATTAAGCGTTGGTTCGGCCACGTCCAATATTTCGAAATCAAAATGAGGCATGGGTATGGTAAAATCGAACACTGGCTTACCCGTGGTTACTCCCTATGTTACTAATTGTTGTCTATGCAACTTTAACTATTTATTTTATTAAAAACAATAATCTCTCCATTCTATTTTATGAGACGTTTTAAATGTGAGCATAAAAATTAAGAAAAGTGCAAGGTGAGATGGCCTGTAAATAAAAGAGGAAAGAGATAAAAATGAAGGAAAGAGATAAAGATAGAAAGATGTATTGACAATAAAGAAATATGTACGAGAATGACTAATAAATTGAGAAGGAAAAAGTATTGATAAATTTCATATATTTTGTTATAATTTTTTTATCCTCAAAGGTGTTTAAAACATAGTTTATAATTTTACACATTTGAGCTAATTTTTTTAAATAAGACAAATGTTAAAAAATGATGTGACAAGTCAAATAACAAGCCGTAAAATGTATGTCACATTTAGTTTCTTGGACAACGATACCATGCTCATGCTATAATACAGATGGTGAAGGCCAATGGATCAAAACTCAAAAGTTTTCAATTCATGTTATTTCAAGACTGCCAAAGGAGGCCTCTGCAACACAAGCTCTTTAGCATACAAAGTATCAAGTGAGCATAATCTTCGCAGGTTTCTCTATTATTTCTACACAAAATTCTGAAGCGTGGAAGAAATCAAATCTAAACCTATGTGAAACAAATAGAACTCAGGAGTCAAGACTAGCCAACTAGTCCTCCAAAAGAGTTAATTCTTCAGGCATGCACATAGAATCTAATCCAGATTGGCAATCACCGCATCAGTAACTTCCTGGGTCGTGCTGGTGCCGCCAAGATCCTTTGTTCTGAATTTGCCCTCTGCTATAACACACTTCACTGCCATTTCCAGCCGGTCAGCAAATGATGGGAACTGCAAGTGCCTCAACATCATGGCAGATGATAGAAGCAGAGCGACAGGGTTAGCTTTCTTCTGCTCTACGATTTTCTCATTTCCGACATTTCCTGCAGATGCACCTTGTTCGAAGACGGCATGGTCCTGACCCACATTACCTACAAAATAATGCAGAACATAAAACTGGTTCAACAGACCACAGAGTGCAGAAAAACGTTTCATATATGCTTTTAAAGGTCTATCTGGAGAAAAAACATATATGCCTTTAAAGGTGTATCTGGAGAAAAAAAAAGGGGCACAAAGATTAGGGATGCTGGAAAAACTATTTCCCTAACAATTCGATCTACCGAAAGCACTTCATTCAGCAACCAACTAAATATTCACAGAATTTCAAGAAGTTTTTAAATGTGTCCATTGTTTGTATGAAGGAAAGACGCATGTGTGCAACCCTTACCTCCAGGCATGACACCAGTTCCACCAACAATACCTGCAGCAGTGTTAGCCACCAAATTGCCATAAAGATTAGGTGTGACCTACCAATAGAGTCCAAAGAGAAGTGAGAATTCTGCAGGTAATCTAAATACATCACAAGATTTCAAAGGTAAAATTAGAGAATTCCGGAACGAGAGAAAAGAAACGACAACAAATAATAGAAAAAGATGAAATCAGTAACAGTGGGCAGCTACTTGCTTCAATACTCATATTTTAGCCTTAAGATTCTATTCTTGCATTACTTTAAAAACTTTACACTTATCAAGAATATATAATTGATAAGGCCTTTTAGGGATTCTGAAACCTGTTCGCATATAACATGATAAGAAAAAGGAAAAAATGCCCCATATCAATACCAATAAATAAAAAGGACTATATGTATTTTCTTAAGCAAAATTATATATTTTTAGCATTGTACAATCCAAATATTGTTGTTCTGCCAATACTAAAAAAAAAAGTAGGCCTCCATTATCCTATTCACCAGATCATTTGGAAATTGAAACATATACTTTGTTAACCAGATATTAAAAATATAAATGAATTTTAGACTTGTAACAAGCAGATGCAAATTAATTGATGCAATAAAGAACAGATAGCCTCAAAAGACTTAAACAGATACTGATGATCCAGGCTGAATAATATCTAGCCAAAGATGTGTATAATTGAGATGTATACCATGACGTCGAATTGTTCAGGCTTCGCAACAAGTTGCATACAGCAGTTGTCGACAATGATTTCATTGTATTGAATACCAGGATATTTTGAAGCAACCTCACGGCAAGACTCCAGGAACAAACCATCAGCAAGCTTCATGATGTTTGCTTTATGCACTGCCGTGATTTTCTTTCGATTGTTAAGGTAAGCATACTCGAAAGCATACTTTGCAATCCGCTCAGAGCAAAACTTTGTGATCACCTAAGAAGCCCAATTAGTGAGTGCAAAGAGAAAAGGTTCAGATAAGAACTGAAGAGGAAAGCATATAAAACAAGGACAGCCTTGTGCATGTAGCTCCTGCTTCCACAGGATCCAAGGAAGGCTCCGACCATTTTATTAAATAATGATTCACTGAGTAAAGTGTCTTATCACTCCAAAGAAAGTAGCATAATAAGAAACAGATTAAAAATTTAATCCTAATTTTGGTCCATTTGAACAGGCATACATGTTATCGACTTATCGTGTATTGGCAATACAATACGTTCAAGGAAATCAGTAAATAACCACAGTTCATATATGCCAGTTCCCTAGGTCCAAGCATTCCAAATTCATGACTAGTTGCACAACATGTCATACTACAGTCTTGACAAAATGGTGAACTAAATGAGCAATGACACGTCTAACATTGATCTGCGAGCTT
This sequence comes from Zoysia matrella, assembly GCA_001602295.1. Taxonomy (NCBI): domain Eukaryota; kingdom Viridiplantae; phylum Streptophyta; class Magnoliopsida; order Poales; family Poaceae; genus Zoysia; species Zoysia matrella. The sequence continues at coordinate 19,437 of BCLG01002629.1, forward strand.
CAATCAAATGGATCTATACTGATAAAAGTAAGCGTAGCAATCTACATCTCAATATGCGCAACCAAAATACAAAATCAAACATGGAATGAAAAAAATGAGTGAATTGTCATCATCTCATCTAAACAGGACACTACTTTGCAGGTAAAGTTATTCAGTTCTACATGACGTTACTAGCAACTATATTGCTCCAACTGCAACCTTATGATACATGAAGTGGCTATCACAACAAGAATAATATCTGGAGAGACAAAATTTTCTTTTCAGGAACAACAAACACTACATTTTGCCGTTTTGCCTACAAAAATGTCAGAGGCTACAAATTCAGATTAAATCAATTTGATGAGAGTTGATGCAACAAACTAACAAAATCACTTCAATCGCAGATAAAATCAAGTGGTTACTCAACGTGGCAACTATTCTGATAGGAAATTCTATTCTCATATCATCCATGAAAAGACCTATGATCTGCAGAGTCCACCGATTGGAGACCGTATAGAAGCATTAGGCCTCACGAATTTACTGATAACATCAGGAAAAACAAAAACATACACATGAATCAATGTACCGTTGTGATGTCCCAATCAACACAGAGCAACAACGACAACGCGATTGCCGTACCTTAAGGCTCTCAACGACCCCGGGCACGACCTCATGCTCGAGCCCCGAGTACTCACCCTCGGTGTTCTCCCTGATGACGACAATGTCGACGTCCTGGTGCCTGGTGGGCAGGCCGGGCATGTTGGAGCAGTGGACAAGCGAGGCGTAGAGGTCGAGCTCCTTTCGCAGCTGCATGTTAAGAGAGGAGACCCCGCCGCCGACGGGGGTGGCGAGCCCGCCCTTGAGGCAAACCTTGTTGCGGCGGATAGACTCGATGACGGCGGGCGGCACGGCGGGCATGTCGCCGTGGACCTCGTAGGTCTCGAAGTAGACGGGGGCGTGCATCGCCTCCATAACCTGCCGCACGGCGCCCGTGACGAGAGGCCCGATGCCGTCGCCCGGCAAGAGCGTGACGGCCCGCGGGGTGCCGTCCCCGGGACGCGGCATGTAAGTCACGGTGCGGCGCGCGCCGCCGCCATGGCCCGGGAGCGGCGGCGGCGGGGCAGAGGAGGAGACGAGGCGGCGCAGGAGAGGGGCGGATCGCCGCGCCATAGGGGTTCGTGGCCGGTGGGTGGGGTCCGAGATCGCCGGGGCAGAGGCGAATTGCGATCGCGGAGGCGGGCGGCTGGGTGCGGAGGGGAGGGGAGGTGACCGGGAAAGAGAGGGGAGAAAGGAAAGGTGGAAATGGTTATGTTGGTCCGTTTGCTGTTTAGCCCTGGTGTCGCTTGGTTTTGCAGATAATTGAGTTGATTTAGGCTTATTTACCAAGTACAGACGAGAGTCACTTACTACAAATAGACCCATCAGTTAGTCGTTTCAGAGAATCTTTCTCGACAAAAATATTGGTGCAGCAAAGGAAAGTCAAATTCCATTCTTTGGGACGATGAAGAGCCGTCGCATCAAAATGATGCAGCATCTTGACCAGCATATAATAAAGGATATTTTATTTCTGGGTCAATTTGCCGGGCTTAACAAATAACCATCACAATCAACACATGCTCCCATCGTGTGATCGTCACAGGACACAAGCCAAGTTGGGCTCTCGTTGGTCAGTCAAACGAACAAGCAAAACTAGGAACTAATAGTACTCTCTTCGTTTCAAAACATAAATATTTTTATATTAAGTCAAAGTTAAATTTTTATTATTTTAATTATTAATAATAAAAAATTAATGATGTTTTATTATATAAAAATTATATTTTTTATTCATGGTGAAATAAGTTTTCATAAAAATATAATTTTATATTAAAAATATGTAATTTTTTAAATATTATTTGTTAAAATTAAAAAACTTTGATCTTATCTAAGCTTAAAAATGTTTATATTTTAAAACAGAGGTAATAATAATCTTCCTCAACGAAATTATAATACAACGGTGTACCAGCCAGCCAGCAGGATGGCACTGCAGGTGGAAAAACGATGCTCTATTCCACCTAGGCCCATCAAAGGATTCATGCCAGCTTCCATCCTTGGACCTCTGAAATCTTCTGCTCACATAGACACACAGTGGACAAGCTTCTAAGTCTTCACCCTTTCAGCACGACAAGAAATATGAGCCTATACACCCTTATGCACTGAATCATTATCTCCCCTTTTACATCCTACTCACCCTGACAAACAAGATGAATAGGAAGATCAGCAGGATGAAGCAGCATATAAGAACCCATCAACACCAACTGACTGCAACAAACACCTCGCTGGTGTTTCAACTGATGCTTAACCGATAAATTCTAATGGAACATTAAAATCAATGTTGTAACTCATTGACACATGAAACGATCAGCATTGAGCATGGTAGCGATCAAGCATGGCGAGGCAATATGCAGTTGCAAAGCAAAATAGTGCAGCTTTATAAATTACCAAAACAATAGAAAGATATGGAACAACAAATAAAACCTTACACGCGGTACAAGGGCAAGTCTAAGTTGTACCTTGCTCAACAAAATAATAAAGCAAATATAATAAAATATTTTATAATTATCATATTTTTAAAAATATGAGTAGTCAAAATTAATGTTAGTATCAATATTTTAAAACCGCATGGAGTATTTTTTATGACCGTTTACTCCTATTTAGACTCAACCGAACAGCTTGCCCCATGGTTTGAGCTTTAATGAAATTCAATCATGTCTCCTGTCACACAAGTGGTGATAAAAGGGCGCGACACGAGAATCTTTTCACAAACTAAATTGATCTTTATTAAATGCTAGTTCAAAAATGAAGAAATTTTGTATGATTCTAATTTAATTTGATCCTCTTTTTATTTAGTTTATTTTTCTTCAATCCGTTTTCAGACTTAGCTGCCACACGCGAGGACGTCGTTTGGTCCACGTGATGACGGGCATCCTAGCCCTCTCCGCGTCTCCAAGCGAGGGTGACCGTCCCAACCCCCTCCGTGTCTCTAGGCGAAGGAGCGTCAAGGCTAGGTCAGCGCTCGATGGCATCCATCCCAGCCTCCTCTGCATCTCCAGGCGACAGTCATCCCAGCCCTCAGCGCACTAAGGCATGCGGTCATCCTAGGCGATGAACGTGTTTCGACGAAGGCGGCGGCCATCCCAAGCCCCAACATATCCTTGTCGCCGTTGTTGTTGGTGGAATTCGGCTGTCTATTGTGTATGCTGCCACACTGCTCCTGATTGTGTTCGGACATTGTCGCAAAGGTGTGGACATCGTCCCTGCCATAGCCTAAACGTGTGCCAGTGAAATCGGACCGAATTTATTTCATCGAAACCGTGAAATCCTAGCAGCTTTCATCGATTTGGTAGACTATACTCCTAGCTAATTAAGCGTGCTCATCACATCATGTTGATTGATATATTACAAACTGTGTGGGCTATGGCACATCACTACCTGAAGTATAAGTGAACTTTGCCATGTTGATCTAACATGGTTCAAACTTTAATCGCGTGACTAGTTGAGATAGCGAGCAAATAGATCACACACGGATTCAAACTCTCTGCTATAGGAGTATAATACAGAGAAGTGTAGTAAAATAAACAGTAAAATACGTGAGCGCTATAGTTCTCTTCATCAGAAATATTATTTAGAATTACTGTAGTGAAATTTTTTACTATTTGCTTGATGCTGTAGCAGTTAATGTGAACTGTTTTTCTAGATGAAATGGTTCTCTCTGTATGTTTAGGCCTCATTTGAAATGAAGGATTTTTTTTCTTTATTGATTTTTTCCTGTAAAATTAAACTAATTTTTATAAAATTTTTATAAAATTCCTGCATTTTGAGAAAATAGGCTTTTACTCCGTATCTGACAGAGCCGCAGAGGATTTGAGTGCTTGCCAGACAATCACGGAGATGGGAAAGCAAGGCTATGGGCGCCTGGCCGGTGGGCTCCCAACTTTCGCGGTTCCGCCCCTGGTAGCCGCGTATCGTTCGACCCTCTATGCCTCTCTGGCTTTTACCGCCGAACCGAACCAAGCCGCATACCCGCTAGGCAGCCGCCGCAGCGCATTCCTCTGATCCTCTCCTCGATTCCACCCACCCACCTCTCGCCTCCGGCCACCCACCAAACCTTAGATCTCGCATCAGCCATGGCCAAGCCCTGGGGCGGCGTTGGCGCTTGGGCGCTGGACGCCGAGCGCGCCGAGGAGGAGGAGCGCGAGCAGGCTGCGGCCTTCCCGGCGCCCGAGCCCCTCGCCGCCACGGGCGCCGCCGCCAGCTTCCCCAGCCTCCGTGAGGCGGCGGCCGGCGGGGGAAAGAAGAAAAAGAACAAGGGAACCACGCTGTCGCTCGCCGAGTTCACTACCTACGGTGCCTCACAGCGCCGCGCGGCGCCCTTGGAGCCGAAAGGGCTCACCTCGCAGGAGATGATGATGCTTCCCACGAGGCCCCGGGAGCGCTCCGCGGAGGAGCTTGATCGCTCTCGCGCCGGCGGGTTCCGCTCGTACGGTGGTCCCGTGGGCGGGGACCGCGAGCGGCGCGGCGGGTTCGACGACGACGACCGCCGCGGCCCGCGGGATCTCGACCTGCCTTCCCGCGCGGACGAGGCGGATAACTGGGCGATGAATAAGAAGTTCACCCCGGCTGCCAGCGACTCCGGCCGTCGCGATAGGTTCGGCGGGCCCTCCCCTGCCGGCCGTGCCGACGACATTGATAACTGGTCGTGCGACAAGAAGCCCCTCCCCTCGCGTTACCCCAGCCTCGGCTCTGGCGATGGCTTCCGTGACTCCCCGGGCTTCCGAGACTCTCTGGGTTCCTCTGATTCTGACCGTTGGGTACGCGGTGGTAGCTTCATTCCAAGGCCACAGAATGGGGAGGGTGAGAGGCGGCGCCTCATCCTCGAGCCCCCAAAACGCGATCCCTCAGTGACTCCTGCACCTCCTGCCGATGTGGCACGGAACCGACCGAGCCCGTTTGCAGCTGCGAGGCCCCGGGAGGCTGTACTGGCTGAGAAGGGAGTGGATTGGAGGAAGATTGACAGTGAAATTGAGCAGAGGAAGACTAGTCGTCCTACCAGCTCACACTCCAGTAGACCAAATAGTGCACATTCTTCCCGTCCTGGGAGCCCTGGGTCACAGGTTTCAGCAGCTGGGAGTGAGGGAGCACCGAGGACAAGGCCAAGAGTAAATCCTTTCGGTGATGCTAAGCCAAGGGAAGTGGTGTTACAGTAGAAAGGGAAAGATTGGAGGAAGATTGATCTTGAGCTGGAGCATCGAGCTGTAAATAGGTATGCTGGGTGGAGTGTGGTAACTTGCCCATCAGCACGCTTAACACTCTTCATGGCTATAATAATGCAACATTGGCACTGGCATATATTAGAAAACTGCAACTTTCCACAAAACATGATTTTATTTATTGAATCAGTAGCATACATTGTTTGCCGCATTGTGGAGTGAATTTAATTTTTACAACGAGTTCTTGATTGAATTGATTTTCCGCTGGCCGTGCTGGCTGCTGAGTGTACGGTAGGCCTGGTAAAGGATCGAAAAAATGACCTAGATTTAAGCAGGCCTGATTGAATTAGGATCGAGCTGAATTTGTATTTGTTTTTGACCTAAAATCTGATAAGGGCCTGTAAGTTTACAAAGATTGAAGTATGTAATAATATAACCATGGGTTGTTGCTTTGGGGAATAGGTTGTGTTTGATGGAATTGGTGCAGTACCTACTGGTTGTATTGGCTGAGTCTAATATATTTCTCTTTAAACTATTTGGTTGTGTATGATTTATTTTGCTTTATGTTTACAAATGTCTGGTGTCTGCTGATTATTAAACACATGAAAACACTTAACTAGGTAGTACGTGAAGAATGTAATTATAAATTATTTTTGGTTTATACTGCTTTTCCAGATCAGTGATTGATTCTCAACATTATCTCTAAACTGACATCTTTCTTTATAATAATACATGCCATTTTCGTCCAGTTTAATCTAACCTGTCTTTGAAATGAAAAACTGCTTTGATACCTATTCCCCTAAAAGGATTGAGCTTGTATCTTTTCTTTTGAAAGTATTTCTGATTGTTTTTGGGTTCTGTATCCCTGTATGACTTAAAATATTCTCGCTGAATTTTCAGGCCAGAGTCAGATGAAGAAAAGAATTTAAAAGAAGAAATCAGCCTGCTGAAGGTGGATCTGAAAGATATCGAGGAGAAAAGTGGTGGTTCTGATCAAGCCTCCCCAGAGGACGCAAAAAATCTTACAAATAAGATATCTGAGATGGAAAAGCAGCTCGAACTGCTTACAAGGGAGTTGGATGACAAGATTCGATTTGGGCAAAGACCTGGTTCTGGTGCAGGCAGGGCTACACCATTTCCACGATCTAGTTTAGCAGAGGAACCACAAGCTGGTGTTACCATCATAGACAGACCACGTTCTCGTGACAGATCACATTCTCGTGGTGGTATGGAACCATACAATAAGCCAGTTGAAGAAAGATGGGGATTCCAAGGTAGCCGGGAAAGGAACTCTTTTGGTGGAAGCAGCAGTTTAGATAGGTTGGTGCAGTTTGCTTTTTAAATTTGGTCATGTACTCATGTTTACTTCTTGCACGATTGATGTTCTGTTCGAAAAATGTGCATAGATGGTTTAACATGATACATTAATATTGACATGCCTGCCTGTTACTTCCCGTTTTATAGCTTGGTATTAAATTGGACAGTGAACCGGTGATAATTTCGTTATATGGTGACTGTTAAATTATTATGATTTTTTTATATGGTAACTGTTAATTATGCTCGTAGGTATGCAATTTGATTTTAATAAACTGAAAATGCATATTTGTCATTTAACCATATAGCATAATCTATTTTGATAATAGTGGCTCCCATATGATGACCACATTTTATTGGTTTACTTGTACATTCGCAATTATTTCAATTCATTTAGTTTTTGTCAGATCTCAACGTAGCATAAGTTGCTGTTATTCTAGATGCAGATCAGTCTCCTTTGTTGCTTCCAGCAGTTTTTCATCAGTTGTTTTTATTGCCAGATCAACAACGAGGCAGAGATGGTGAAAATCGGACCTAAAGCATCTTAACTCTTAACTGTTAAGGAAACTTCTGGTGCCCAGTCCTTTTTTTTTTGTTTCAAAAGAATGGGCGTAATAATTCATTTTCTTTTTGGCAAGTTGTTTGATCTAGATTATTGGAGGATGGAGATAGCTCCAAGTGAAGATGTTGATTTGTCACCTCCTGTATGGTTTAGGATGTCTTCGTTTCCTGTATGGTTCCTGTATGCTAAGTTGCTAACTACTACTCCCTCCGTCCAGAAATACCAGCATTTGAAGCATTCTTCACTTGTCCAGAAATACCAGTATTTGGGAATGGGATCCACCAGCTATTTACTCCTCACAACCGCACTCCCTTGAGTCCCTCCCCATCCCACCATCCTGTACTTCCTCCAGGAAAAGGCGGTGCTGGAGGCTGGCTAGGTGCGGGGTGGCGGCGGTCGTGGGCACCTCGCTCACATCGCCTTGCTGTGCGTGTCGGAGGCGGCTGTGGACGGAAGGGTGTATGGGACGACGGCGACGGCGAGCGAGGATCCTAACGGTTTCGTGCGGGGCGCCGCCGCCGGGAGCCCGGTTTCGTGTAGGGCGGCGGCGGCGAGCTTGGATCTGTGCGCAGAGAGGGTGGGCTCGATGGTGGGTGAGCTCGGTGGTGGAGGGGGGCTCGACGGTGGTAAAAGTGTATATATATCTTTAGTGGGTTTTGGTGAATTGAATGGCAATATAATTAAAAGACTAATATTATTTGTTGAGTTTATGAGCAGATTATTAGTCCTATAAGAATATTGAGAAGTCTTATTCAATGAATTACCGCATTTCTCATAATCACTCATGCTAAGTAAAATAAAGTTCACTTGGCACATGAAGAATGAAGAGGATACTCATACAAACTCAAGTGAAGAATAAATAAGCAAAAATGAGATTAAAAGCTATGAGTGTTTAAAGCTTGAGATCTCAATAAAAAGTCACTTGACACATAAGAATTGAAGTGGATGTTAAGAAGGTTAAAAGAAGTAATGACAAGCAAAATGTGAGATAAGAGTTATGATTGTCTCGAGCAAGATTTCAACAAGAAGCTACTTGACTTACAAAGATTGAGAATAATTCTAAGAAAGTCAAAAGAGCAATGATAAGTAAAAGTGAGATCAAAAGTTATAATATATTTAAGTAAGATCTCAAATAGAAGCTCTTGACTTATAAAGAATTGATATCAAAGGATTATGAAGAATTAATATCAAAGGATTAAAGTATTCATTGAAGACACAAGGCAATAATCTGACTAAGTTAGTGAAAAAGTGAAGGATTAACTTGACGGTGTCGTAATAGACCAAGAAAGAAAGAAGAGCAAAAAGGAGTATTTTGCGCCGAAGAACCTTAGTACCAGAGAATCTTGATGGATCTTTCAAGCGACAAGGAGTCATATTACTAGTTCAAAACGAAGTAGCTCAAGCAAAGTATGTGTTTCTCATTCTCAAAAAGCAATTTTACGAAGAAGTGGCAAGATTCAAGAATCGAAGCTTAAGTGTTGCTTATAGATTTTTATTTATTTTTTGAGTATAGGTATGCCGCTCTATCAAAGGGGAACCGAAACACAATGGTTATACATTTTTATAAGTTTTGCTGAGACAGAAAAAATCGAAAGTTTTAGTTTTGACAGTTTTCAGTAAAATTGCCTAAATCCTCACCGAAGTGTCTGTCACTTTGTCGGAGTATCTGAGAAGCCCCTTTCTATGGCCGATGTTCTCTTCCTCGGAGTGCCCGGCATTATGCGGGAGGTTCTAAACCAGAAGTTTCAGTTTTTCCAGAGTTGTATCTAACAGCTGGTTACTGTTAGAAACTGAAAGTTTCGGTTGGTAAATCAGAAGTTTCGGTTTTTTCAGTTCAACGGCTAGTTTTTGAGGAAGTGGTTAGTGGTTGCTGCTGGTGTTGCCCACGACCAAAACTGAGTTAAAGCATTCTAGAGCTCTTCTCAACCGCTATTCGTGAGGCTTAACTGATTTGTGAGAAATCTAAGTGTTGGGTTGAGAGAGATTGCATTTGAGAGCACTCTCATCCATTGAGCACATGAGCATTGAATTGTAAATCCGTGAGTATTTGTTACTTTTAGAGGTGAAGTCTTCTTAGACGGCTAGGCGTTGTCCGGTGAGGCACCAAGCTGTGGTGTGTCACGAAAAAGTTTGTGAAGGTCCGCTTCACCTCTTTAAGGAAAGAAGCAAGATTCAAGGGAAGTGATTGAAAGAGACCCGGTTTAGAGTTGGCTTTGTGAGCAGCTCAAGCTTTCTCAACAGAGACGTAGACAACTTGAGAGCAAGTCGTTGAACTTTGATGAAACAATTACTCTTGTCTTTGCTTTGCTTTGTGTTTTTATTTGCTTAAGTTGTGACCGTGACTAACTCTTGATTCTATGTGAATCAAGTATCTATCTTATCTTTTGTACTCTTTTAGATTGTCTTTTGTACTTTTTTAGAATTGATTTATAAGTTTTTCGAGAGAATACTCAAACTTCAGCTTTATTCTTCTACCCCGAGAAAACTGGAAGTTTCAGTTTCTGTTTGTGTAATGGGCTGTTTAAATTGTTCAAAAAAAATAAAAAATTTCGGTTTACTAAACCGAAAGTTTCGGTTTTAATAGTTTTAATTTTTGCTACAAATTTGTGAAAAAACGAGTATTCCCCTCTAGGCGACGCCTAGGTCTTTGTGGCGGATCCGTGGGGGTGGCGGAAGATCCCGGTGGCTCCGTGCAGGACAGTGGCGCCGGGAGCCTGGATCCGTGCGGGGTGGCGGATCCATGCGTAGGAGCTCGGCTCATTCGGCGCAAGTGGCGGCAAGAGCCTGGCTCTGTGTGGGCAGCAGCGTCGGGGTCCGGCTCCGTGCGGTGCGGGGGTGGCGGATCCGTCGACACGGCGGCGCGGGAGCTGGAACTGTCAGCACAGCGGCGGCGAGAGCCCGGTTACGTCGAGCAGTGACGGCTTCTACCATGGGACGAGCTCATTTATGAGGTGCATTTTGGACTTTTGATTTCTTACTTCTTCACGCCTCGGGCATCCAGCGATGCCAGTATTCTTGGAGTTTCGATAATTTAACACACTGATCCATTATCATACACTCAAGTGATTTTATATGTTATTCATATACGGTGTTAAATTGTTAAGTCTCATGAAACAAGTTCTAAATTATCACAAAAATCTTAGATGGAGGGAGTATTATTCATGCTTCCTGAATTCAAGTTTAGCTTTTGCTAAAAGTTGTTTTTATCTAAGAACTCAATGGAGGCCTTGAATCGGCTTTTCATGCTGATGTACCGTGTCTTTTTTTTTTGTCTGTCCATTTCTTTTGGTTCTTGAGCGATGATTCTCAGTCTCCCCCTTTGCCATCTCTATGGAGTATATTAAAAGGCATACGATCTCTTGCAAAATACTCCCTCTGTTTGCTAAATGTCGACGTTTCGGTTCAATTGATTGAGCTAAAATTGAACTAGCTAGGCCCTGTCGGAACGACTGTAAAATAAAAACGGGGGAGTAGCCACTATACGTCAGCAATAAGGTTTTCCACTGTTGTGCTTCACAACCCCGGAAGTAGTTCCTCACACAAAATGTAACATCAGCGGTGATGTTGCTGGTACGTGGCATTGTTCAAAACTGACCGGTTACAACCCGTCTCTAGTTTTTTCATTAAAAAAAAGGACAAGACAAGGGAAAACGATCGGCGGGACTTTTTATTTTCGAGAACGGATCAGCGGGACTTGGAAAAGGCATGCATTTCGGCCCAATAAATTCGAAAGCTTACTAAACAACGACACAGCAAGAGCTTGGATAAGGCCCACTCAATGTACAGGTGCCCCTCGGTCCCCTCCTAGACGTCTTCGTCGTTACGTCGTCTCGTCACCGGTCACCGCCGCAGCCGCTCCTCTTGGACCAGACCGCCTGAGCCCAGAGAGCCAAGACAACGCAGCCCGGGCCTTAAACCCCACGCCGCCCCCCTTAATCCGACATCGGACGGCCCAGATCTCTCCTCCCCCACCCCGCCGCCTCCAATACCCAGTTCCCGCCCTCACCCAATGTCGCCGCCGGCGGCCGCCACCTCCGGCGACGCGCCGCCGTCGTCGACGCGAGAGCTTTACACCGTCCCCGCTTCATCCGGTAAGCGCTCTCTCCCGCTCCGTTACCCCACCCGTACCGTCTCACATCTAGGGTTATGGGGTCGGGGAACCCGAAGACCCGAGCCTCCTGACCGAATTGCACCTCCGTTGCTCCCCGCGCAGGTTGGTTCCGGTGGGACGCGATCCACGACACGGAGCGGCGGGCGCTGCCGGAGTTCTTCGGCGGCGCGGGCGGCGCCGGGTTCGGGACGGCGACGCGGAACCCGCGGATCTACCGCGAGTACCGCGATTTCATCATCAGCAAGTACCGGGAGGACCCCGCGCGCCGCCTCACCTTCACCGAGGTCCGCAGGGCGCTCGTTGGCGACGTCACGCTCCTCCGCAAGCTCTTCGCCTTCCTCGACGCGTCCGGCCTTATCAACTTCTCAGCCACCACTTCCTCCTCCCGCCTTGCGGAGCAGAAGCAGGAGGCCGGGGTCATCGTGGAAGCACCCGTTGGGCTGCAGGTGACGCCGCGGCCGCCTGCGTCGTACTTCGCGGAGGAGAAGAAGGGAGGTGGCGTGGAGAGTGGGTTCCGCCTCCCGCCACTGACCTCCTACAATGACGTTTTCGGGGAGTGGGCGCCCGGGAAGGCGCCTATATGTGGGTTCTGCGGCGCATACTGCAAGGATGGGGCATTTGAAACGTTGGAGGTACTGATAAAATTTCCTGTTTTAAAACTGTCAAGGATTAAATCTTTTTCTTGTATGGAATTGCGTCCTACAATACAATTTTAGGTTTTGTAGTTTGAAATGCCGAATGCTAAGTCAAATATGCAATTTGAAAGACTGAAAGCAGCGATAGCGGAGATTAAATCAGAAGTGCAAAGAAACATTGTACTGATAACAGAAAATAAAGCAGAAATGAGATCTGTAAAATGGTGTTAGTTCACGGACATCTCGTTCGTGTTTATGAGAGACTCTGAAACTTCGAATAAGACCATTCGGAACTGACCTCTCCGTCTTTGTTGATATATTACAGTGGGAAGCTACCTTGTCAGTACTCGATACATTCAAAGGAAAAGAAAATAATACTAGGAACAAACATAATTGTGGTGCTACTTTAGTCAATCAGCTTGACAAAGGCGGTACATAAATGCTCAAGATGGCTATCCTTGTCCTGGGTTTCAATACTCTTTAATATATGACTTAATTTGGTGGTTTTGCACATTTCGTTCACTAATACATTTTTATGATTACTGATTATTTATTGCCGCGGGAGATGAAAATTCTTTATTTTGTGGACTAGCCTAGTAGGTTCTGTTGTTGGATGATAAAATGGATTCTCTCTTTTTGTAGCTCTTGTCGTGGCACATTTAACGCCCAATTAAGCTATATGATGAGTGGCATTATTTTTCTTTAGATGCCATAAAGTACTGATGATATCTAGAAATACTTGATATGTTTTCATTAGTGTTCCCGATATTTACTTTTCAGGATGGTTTTAAAGTATGCTCAGCATGTTCCAAAACAAATAATGATGATAAGGAAGAAGCAACAAAATGTTCTGGTGACAAAAAGGAGGGCACAGGCAACCAAGCTTCTGGTGCATGGACAAACGCGGAGACATTACTCCTTTTAGAAGGAGTCCTAAAGCATGGAGATGACTGGGATCTTATTGCCCAGCATGTTCGCACAAAAAATAAATCAGAATGCATTGCAAGGCTTATTCAGTTGCCTTTCGGTGAGCATATGCTGGGGACAATAAATGGTAAATCTGTTAGCGGACTCCATGCGAACCAAACAACTGACGGACAAAAGAAACAACAAATTGTGAAGGAATCTTCAAGCCAATCAACTGAAATGGTTGATGGCTTGCAGATTGATGTAAAGGAAGATAGTGCTGATAAATCTGCCGATGAACATCCTACAAAACATAGACGTCTATTTTCCTCATTGGATGCAGCTTCATTAATGGAACAGGTACTTGTTACAAATTACACCGACAATCTCATATAGTCATATGCTAAGCACACAAATATCTTTCAAAATGGCAAGAATACTAACATTGAGTATGCTACCTCAGTTAGCACTTATGACTACAGCAACTAGCTCAGATGTTCTTGCTGCAGCTGCTGATGCTGCAACCAAAGCATTGGGCAATGAAAACCCTCAAGCAAGGAAAGCCTTCCGTGCCAATGAGAGAGAATACAAAAATATGTCTACTAACCATGCCCAGAAGACGTAAGGATGGGTTAAATGTTATTTTTCTGTTTCTTCTTTTGCCAGTGTTGGTGTGATCTATATAATTTTTTCGTGCGATTTTAACAGTGATCCCAATGCGGGTGATCAGGATGCGGAAATGCAAGGTTAGACTGTTACTGGCTGGTCAATTTTTTTTACATTCAAACCTAATATAAATACAGTATTTAACCCCTGTTTGCACTCTACTTATATAAAATATATTTCGTTATCAAGATTCAGATAAGAAGCAGGACAAGAATTTTGTTGCTGCTGCATATCAAGTGAGGGCAGCTGTTGCCACTGCTATTGGTGTAGCAGCTGCCCGTGCTAAAATGCTTGCAGATCAGGAAGAGAGAGAAATGGAACTTCTGATGGCATCTATCATTGAGACTCAGGTGAGACTAATTATTTCCCTTTCTAAATGGTAGTATTTTATTGTAGTAAACTTTCCTTTTGTTCTGAAACTCGTGTATACATTATGTTCTGACCAATTATTGCAATTTAGTGTATTCTACTCAAGTACCGCTACATTTTAGGCTTCCAAGCTACTGGCAAATGGCTAACTGATATGATAAGTTTAGAGTAGATAACAAATCAGTTCTCATGCTTGCCTAGTTGAGGGATGAAGCAACGGGAAGTTCTTATTGCTGACAGTGGCGCCTCCTAGGGAAAGATGGCTATTTTGGTTCATTTTTGCAGCTGTTCGCTTAATATAAACCTCTAGGACGCCAATAATAGACAAAAATTGGGTTATTGCCACGTTTAGATATTTCACTTTCGTAGTTCCACTTCTTCTAAGTAGTCCTTGTTGCTGTTTATGGTGCAAGTAATAGCTTTATAACTGTTAGTTTGATTTTTGCTGATCAATGAAGCTGTAGACTTTTTGTGGCTACAAATTGCATCTTTAATCTTTATGGAACATGCAATAATAAAAATGTTGTTTTGGTGACTGACCTTTTTTCTGTTTATATTTGCTCTGGACTTTGGAATGTAGAAAACTTACATATTGTTTTAGAACTCTCAGAAATACAGCCTTTGCTTAATCGCTACTGACATATGCCTGCCTATATATGTATGCCAGCTAAGAAAGATACAATACAAGATCAAACATTTCGAGGAGCTAGAATCGATCATGGACCAGGAGTACACAGGAGCACAGGAAGAAAAAAGATCTCTCATCAATGAATGGCTCAAAGTCCTACGGCAAGCATTTCAGGCTGGAGTGTCGTTACCGAGAGATGAAGTGCTTATGAAGCTGTTCCTAAACAAGCCAACCTCATAAGGAAATCGGCTGGAGTCTATTGCCCTCCTCCGATCTTCATCTCCCGCTGACTGTAAAGGTGTTAATTTAGCATTTGATTTCTCATAGTTCCAGGTCTGGAATCGTAACAACCCTTTGTAGCATCCCGTGCAATTGCAGACAGCAGCTCTGTTGTGCCGACTGTAGAGTAGATGTCAAAAGTTGCTTCCGGTTTCCTGTAATTGTTGACATATCTGATTTGATTCGTTGTGGATGTGGAAATGTTGCTTCGTCGTGGTATCTTGCTATATTGCCTGAAAGTGCTTGGTTAATGGTTATCAGTATTGGTTCACTACTTCCGGTAATGGTGTATGGAGGGATGCACCACTGAATTTCCAGTGGAGCTTGCAGTTGCAATGCAGATAGGCGCAAAATGCGTTCTTGATCGTAGCGGTTAATCTGGACCGTTCGTTTTTGTTATGAACGGCTAGGATTGGGAAAATTCCAGGAGAACAAACTCCGCCTCGCAATGCTGCAGCCAAAACCCTTGCGCCCCGCGTCCCGATCCTCAAGCTGTGAACAACCTAATAATGGCGAAGAAGAGCAAGGCCGTGGCCGCTGCGGCGGCGGAGGACGCAGCCGCCTCGAGCCCCCAGGGTCCCGCCCACGGCACCGAGGGCGGAGGGGAGAAGGAGGGCACCTTCCTTCTGGGGGAGCCAACCTGGGAAGACGCTGGCGGGGGACGCTGGCGGTGCGCGGAGACCGGGCATGAGCTCCCGGAGCGGGAGAAGGAGGCCTACGGGCGTTCCCGCGCTTGCCGCCTTGCGCTCATCGACAACGCCGTCGCGCGCAAGAAGCCGCCGCTCAACGCCTTCAAGCTCCACCCTGAGCACAAGTACGTACTGATCTGCCCTTTCTGCTGTTCTTCTGTGTTCTATTGCTTCTTGGTTCATGCTCAACTTAAAACTATGTGAATTGATCAGCTAGAATTTACTCTGATGTTCTCCCGAAGGTTCAATTTGCTATCCGTTAGTCCTTTTTAGTGGATTCTTCTAGGGTTCTGAATTAAGTTGTATTTGGGATTTATAAGGTTCTGTATTAAGCTGTGTTTGGGTATGCGTGACGATTCTGAATTTATCCTTGGAAAAATTAGTAAGAAGATATCGATATTTGAATCACAAGCATCAGATTTTGATATCGTTATATGTTAACTGATGTCGGTTCTGTGTTCTAGATCGAAGCTGGTATGCAACATAACGGGGGATACAGTAAACAAGTCGGAGGAACACATCTGGAAGCACATCAATGGGAAGAGATTTCTGAATAAACTAGGTAAAAGTTTTTCAATACACGGCTACAAATCTACAATTTCTATTGGAAGGAACTTGAGAATAGGGTCATAAATTGGCATGCTGAAAGCTCACTAATGGCGCGATGCTGTTTTCCTGTATTTCCATGCTTGTTGAAGAATGTTCAACTAATGCTTTGCTATTACCACGTAGCTCTTCTCCTTTTTTTTAATTAATTTATAGGTTTATTTTTATGTTGATTTTTTATTTTGTAATATCACTGACTGCGATTCCAAAAGAACAGAGTTATGATAGTTAAATATTGGATGAATAGTTGGCTGTCGCTGAACAGCCATATGGATTGTTGTTTGATATGTTTGTCTTTTATGTTGAAATGATATACGGCGTCATTGTTCTCCAATAGAATGGATAAAATTCTCACATTCTACTTATTTCACATGGTGCTAGAACTCTTGGTTGCTTTTAGATCTGACATTACCAACTCTTTGTAACAGAAAAACTGGAAGAAAAGATGGCCTCTGGCAAGATGGATGAAGGGGAGGCTGTAAAGTCAAATGAAGTGTCAAAGAAAAACAAGCCAAAGAAGAAGGACAAGAAGAAAACTACTACTGTCAGCCCTATCTTACCACGAGACCCTGAACCAGAGATGGATGACTCGGATAATCCAGATTTCTGGGTACCACCTGTTGGAAGTCGTTGGGATGATGACGATGGAAAAGACCGATGGGAGTCCTCTCCGGGAAAGAGAGATGCTTCAGAGAATGATCGTGCATCTGGTATATGCAATGGCTGATACTGTATCAAAAGCAATCCCTAAATCTCATCATAATAGTAATAATAATCAATAGGGCATAGCACATCTGTTATATACTGATCTGTTGCATGGATAGTGTTCAATCAAAACCTTGTCAGATGGATAAATGAACATTTGTTCCCTCATACAGAATTAACATGACAGTACTGATGCAGTACAGACCACATAGAGGAATATATGTTGTTCAATAGCAGCATGTTTCTTACTAACTAACATGCAAGAAGAACAAATATTACTATCAAAAGGTTCCATTCACTGTTTTTTTTTTAAGCAAAGCTATTGTTTTTCAGTTATCTCCTTAGATTCATTGCTGCACTTACAATAAATTGATGGTGAATGATAGATTCACTTAATATGTTGGCGAATCTAGTATTGCAATGACAATAGTTAGTGATCTATTTTTTAGATCAGAATACAGATTTCTTAATTTTCAGACAAATTACTGAACAACAGTTACCATACTGTACATAAAGTTATTGTTTTTAAAAAAAATCATAGTACTATATTTCAATTTACTTGATTTAATGAGAGCCAAAATTTCATTCTTTGTAGACCTTTACTTTATTCTACTACTTTTCCAATTTTGCTAAAGGTATCTGCGATTTATTGAACGTTCGTTTTGTATATGAAAGGAGGTTCATATGTAATTTCCAATTTTGCTTAAGATATCTGAGACTAACTGAACTTACTTTTTTGTGAGGTTCATGTGTCATTAGATCTACTTACACTCATTTGCTCTCCTTATTTCTGGATTTTGTGATAATAATCACTTTTCTTTTTCAATCGCAGTGGGATAAGCTATGCTTTTGAAATACTATACAGTATGACCTTTTTCATCTCATTTCGTAGGTGGCCATGGTGATGATTGTGGTGATAATGATATGCCCAACAAGGATGATGCTGAATCAAGAGAAATTGCTTCAAGGTACCTTCAAAACCTCCTGTCAATCAATAGTGCCTTCTATCATGTGACTGAAAGTTGTCTCACCACTTGGAGCAGGACAAAGCGAATAACACTAGAAGCAGTCGGGCCGAGTAGCTTTGCTTCAAGGAAGAAAAAACCCAAAAAGGATCAGTGATAGCTTCTGGGACATTTACAGAAGTTATTCAAGATTTTCGTTATGCAGAAGAACAGAATTTATCTGCGCAGTACTTTGTTAAGTAACAAGTGACGGGTATTGTATTAGTTAGCATGTGTTTTGGTTAAGAGGCAATTGCAAAATCAGACCTGTTATGGATTTCAATTATGAAAATGATCTCTTTTTCAGACTCTGCAAAATTGGACCTGTTTTTTTTGAACAAGCATGATGTTCTCCGGTGACAACTGTCTTTTGCCACTTCCTGGCGCTTACCTCTCTTGCCTGGTATGCAACCGGGCATCTTTCTAGTGGGACTCATCGCGGCGAGTGATTTCGTCTTGCCCCGGCAGCCACGTCCCTAGATAGTGCAAGTTGCCGGCAACGAGAGAATAGATCAACACATATTGTTATGCAGGAGGAAAGTCCAGATCAGTCGCGCCCCACGGAGCACGGCTTCCACAACGTCGCTTACGTCGCTCTCCAGGATGCAAACTGACGGCGTTCATCAACAGCCAGTCTCGGTCTCCGGCGACTCCTCGGGGAAATCCGCGTTACATATACATCGCCTTCACTCGCAGGTTCGCGCAAGTGCGGATCCATTATAGAGAAGTCCTGTAGCGTGTTAGAAAAGTATAGAAGTTACTGTACCGTGAAGAATTAGATCAAATCTCAACCATCCGATCGGGAATCAACGTTTCAGATGAACTGCTACAGTATGTAAACAGTAAAGTATCGCGCTCTGCTACAGCGTAATTGCAGAACTCTGTTCGCTCTCTCACTCTCGCATGAGTTCTCTGCATTTTATACGCCACGGGAGAGAAATCGGATCCCGCAAGCGCAGCTGTGTAAAGCCTGCAGGGATGGATAACGAAACGAGCCGCCTCCGGCTTCACGCCGCCTCCCTCGTGCTCGGCCTTCTCGTCATCGTGCCCGTCTACGTCGCAACCGCCGAGGCCGCCCTCGAATGCCCTGCGGACCAGGCCTCCGCGCTGTTGCGGCTGAAGCGATCGTTCCGCCACCCGCACCTGCCATCCTGGCGTGCGCGCACCGATTGCTGCCGCTGGGAGGGCGTCTACTGCGATGCGGCCTCGGGGCGAGTCGCCGCGCTCGAACTCAGCGGTCGTGGCCTGCAGAGCCGCCGCGGCGGCCTTGACGGCTCTCTCTTCCAACTCGTCACCCTGCGGCGCCTCAGCCTCGCTGGCAACGACTTCGGCGGCGCCAGTCTCCCGGCTTCGGGGTTCGAGCGGCTCACCGAACTCACCCACCTCAACCTCTCCGACGCGGGCTTCGCAGGCCGGGTGCCCGTCGGAATCGGCAGCTTGAGCAGCCTCGTTTCGCTCGACCTGTCGGCCTCCGTTGAGCAGCCCACGCCCCAGCTGGAGTTCGACGAAACGAGCTTTAGACTCGTCATGTCCAATCTGAGCGACCTGATGGAGCTGCACCTCGACAGGGTGGATATGTCTGCCATGGCGTCTGGAGAATGGTGCGACGTCCTTTCGGATTCTGCCCGTCGGCTCCAGGTGCTCACCCTGCAGTCCTGCAAGCTCTCCGGCTCCATCTGCACGTCCTTCTCGCGCCTCCGGTCCCTCGCCGTCGTCGATCTCTCGAACAACAACGAAGGCTTCTCCGACGCGTCTCAGGACAAGGTGCTCGCTCTGTCCGGGCCGATCCCGGAGTTCTTCACCGAGTTCCATCACCTGACGATTCTCCAGCTCTCCAACAACAACTTCGACGGGCCCCTCCCTCTTGGTATCTTTCAGCTTGAGAGGCTGCGGGTGCTCGACGTGTCGTCCAACTCCGGCCTCTCCGGCAGCTTGCCGGAGTTCAACACCGGGAGCTACTTGGAGGTTATGAATCTTAAAGAAACGAACCTTTCTGGTCAAATACCAAGCTCCATCTGCAACCTAGGACATCTGAAGGATCTGGACATTAGCGGGAGCAACGGCGGCTTTTCTGGTGGACTTCCCGCTTCGATCGGAGACCTTGCTTTATTGAGATTCTTGGATTTGAGCGGTAGTGGGTTCAAAATCGGGGAGTTGCCTGCAGCCATCGGCAGGCTGCAGTCCTTGTCCACGCTGCGGCTCAACGACTGCGGCGTCTCCGGCGCAATACCGTCGTCATTAGTGAATCTGACACGCTTGACTGAGTTGGACCTCTCAGTGAACAATCTCTCAGGTGAATGTGACACGCTTAGCTGAATTGTAGACTTTTATTGGATTTATCCAACAATACTAGTAGTAGCTAAATCCACCAATTCTATCTTGAACAAGAGCAATACTTCCCTGATTCCTCTGTGGTTGCACTGTTATATTCCATTGCATATACAGACGTAAGATCCATATAATGTGTTAACTTTTCCTCCTTAATTATGTCAAAAGAGGTAATTAATCTGTCCGTTTGCAGATGCACCATAGCTAACGTTTTATTGTTCTTCATTTTCTTTGCAGGGCCAATAACATTTTACAGCGAAGGGGCGTTCCTGAACTTAAAGATTCTACAACTATGCTGCAACTCCCTATCAGGGCAAGTTCCAAAGTTCATATTCTCTCTCCCACGCCTGGAATTTGTATCGCTTATGAAAAATAGTCTAGCTGGTCCACTCCCTGAGATATCCAATCCTTCTCCATCGCTAACATCCGTTTACCTGAACTACAACCAGCTAAACGGCTCCCTACCAGTCTCTCTCTTTGAGCTCAAGAGCTTAAGTACTTTTGATGTCTCTAGAAATAGCTTGAGTGGGACAGTACATCTCAGCTCCTTTTGGAGACTCACAAATTTGAGTAACCTCGGCCTTACAGCTAACGAACTAACAGTGATAGTAGATGATGAGCACATCGGTTCTTCATCGGCGCCAATCCCTCAAATAAATTACCTGGGCTTAGCATGCTGCAACATGACCAAGATCCCCTCCATATTGAAGTATGTTGTGGTAAACGACCTTGACCTCTCGAGCAACCAGATTGGCGGATCTATACCAAGATGGATATGGGCAGGAGAGGATGAAAACATAAATGTGTTCACGCTCAATCTTTCGCGCAACAAGTTTACTGATATGGACCTGCCTCTTGCCAATGCCAACATATACTTTCTTGATCTGAGTTACAACAAGCTTCAAGGGCCCATTCCCATCCCAAATTCTCCGCAGTTCTTGGATTACTCAAACAACCTATTCTCATTCATTCCACCTAGCCTCATGGCAAGACTGAGTAGTGTGTTTTCTCTGAACTTGGCAAACAATTCACTACATGGAGGCATTCCAACTATGCTCTGCAATGCAAGCAATCTTCAACTCCTTGATCTGTCTTATAACTATCTCACTGGCCATGTTCCACCCTGTCTAGTAGATGGGCATCTGACAATCCTGAAGCTGAGACAGAACCAGCTTGAGGGGACATTGCCTGATGATGTAAAAGGAGATTGTGTTTCTCAGACGTTTGATTTCAATGGTAACAAAATAGTAGGAAAGATACCGAGGTCCCTCTCTAGTTGTGATAGCATGGAAGTTTTTGATATTGGAAACAACAATTTCGAAGGTCCTTTCCCTAGCTGGATGATGAAGCTTCCTAAACTTCGAGTTCTTGTGTTAAGATCCAACAAATTGTCTGGTCCAATAGGTAAAATTCCTAATGGTGGTGATGAAAACACAGCCCACTTCTCGAGCTTGCAAATTATTGACCTCGCCTCAAACAATTTCTCTGGTAGTTTGGATTCACGGTGGTTTGAGAGCCTCAAAGCAATGATGGTTACGAACAGGAGTGATGAACGGCTGGCTTTGGAGAACAACCTTTCAGGGAAATTCTACCGAGACACTGTCATCGTCACTTATAAGGGAATGTCGATGAGGATCACCAGAATTTTGATCACCTTCACTGTGATCGACTTCTCCGACAATGGGTTCGATGGTAGCCTCCCAGAATCAATTGGAAGACTTGTTTCACTGCGCGGGCTCAACATGTCTGACAACGGTTTTATAGGAACAATTCCTTCTCAGCTCAGTGGCTTGAAGCAGCTGGAATCACTGGACCTCTCTTCTAATGATCTTACAGGAGAGATACCGGAGGCATTTACTTCTCTAACCTCGCTCGCTTGGTTGAATGTCTCGTACAATCAGTTGGAGGGGCGCATCCCTCAGGGAGGACAATTTTCTACATTTACCAATGCTTCATTCGAAGGGAATGCAGGGCTATGTGGTAAGCCGCTTTCTAAACAATGCAACAGTTCAGATACAGGAACTCCTTGGCACCAGAAAAGTTCAAATGACAGGTTAGAAACCATCTTGCTATTCGGCTTTGCTGGGTTGGGGTTTGGCCTGGGATTTGCAATGACCATTTTTGTTCGAGAGTTCTGCAGCTGTAAAAGGTGGAGTTGCCTCATGTAAAACATGTATTGGGTGTACGATTGCACGTTCATGTACGACTTAACAGTTTTATTGTATAATAAAATAAAGGATGCGTGTTTGAAAACAATCAATTATATATATTTTGGCCAACAAAAAGAGGCACCAATTTCGCTCTGGAGGGCTAAAAATTTAGGACATCAATCAGAGAAAAAACATAATTGCCCACCACTGTCATTATGAAAAAACTAGATTAAAATACTAATCCACATGTTTTTTTTTCAAAATTACCAACCAAACCATTATGGGGAAATAACCCAAAATAAATAGTACAACTTTAATTACACAGTACTGCCATTATAAAAGGATTAGACTGTAATACATCTCCTTTTTTTTTTAGTTAGTCACCATTGCTATTAGGATAAACTAAAATGATAAAAATACTTGATAGAGTTGGATTTGGGGTAATAGCGCTATGCTTGATTGGGCTTGAGTGGTTGATCCCAGCTGCACAAATGTGCTAGGCCATCAAATTACAGTAGTTATGAAAATAAATACTAATGTTTAGTTTCAAAAGCAAGTTGTTGATGTTGGTGAAAATCGTATCAAGTTGCTCCTAAACGTTCACAAGTTCTACTATGTGTTAGCGGCTTCTGCTGTGATGTTTGTTTTTTTAGATAATGGGTAGAAACTTAGCCTCTACACCCTCAAAAGAATGTATGCAGTAAAGTCTTACAAAATGAGCACTTTAGGCTCACACACACCAATTACAAGACTGAACACACAACTTCAAACGCAAATCAACAAAGGTTCCGATGATGGTTAGATGTCGGGAATGTTTGAAGTCGGTACTTAGCCTCACTTGAGCTGTCACCACCGACAAACACCGCCACAAAAAAGAAAGCCAGTGTTGAAGCTTGATAAGAGCGGCCATGTACTTGAAGCGCTCATTCAATCCCCGCAAGACGGAGAGCACCAGGGTGCGATCATCAATGGGATGGCCCAGATCAGCAAGGCCGTCTGCCATGCCCTTGAGTTTGCAGCAATAGTTGGAGATAGTAAGAGTACCTTGCACAAGGGTGCGAAATTGCGTGTCGAGCATGAGGATACATATCTCCTTGTTGCTGACGAATTGCTCCTCGATGCTGAGCTACATCTCTCTGGCAGAAGGTGTGACGGTGTGTACAACCTCCATCAACTTGGGCGTAGTGGTGCTGAAGAGCTAGGATTTAACCGTGCAATCCATGTGTGCCCAACATGGATCGGCATCGGTGTTAGTAACGTCGACCAACGTGGTCACTGAGCTCGTACTTGCCGAGCGTGTTGAGGAAGAGGGACTTCCAATTCATGTAGTTTGTAGATGCGATGTCGATGACGATCGAGATCGAGGCCTTGATGTTGGAGACGGCGATGGACTGTGCGTGAAGCGCGGCCGTGACAGCATGCGTTTGGGCAGCCGCGTAAACCTGGAGGGCGGCAGCATGTGCTGGCTTGGCATCGTTGTCGAGCTGCACCCGCGCATCGTGAAGAGACTGAAGACGGGCGAGTTCTGCTTCAGACGCCTTGATGAGAGAAGCATCAGCGCTGGTGTCATGTAAACGGGCGAGATCAGCACGTGCCGCGTCGATGGTGCTGGTGGCGAGCGAAGTATGCGGATCTGAAGCCATGAAGGAAAAAAAACGATAGAGCAGCTAGTGTTGCGGAAGCAATGATCTGAGGATCGAACTATCTACTGGTACCATGAAAGCGAGAGCAATGTCACGCGATAATTCTCATTGATTCATTCGATGAGTACATATAGAGTTGTACAAGACCAGCAGCCGACGGCTGGCTGGGAAACCCTAGTGACGTACATGCATAACAGGTGCATGAGCCTGTACATGGGCTCATAACCCAAGGTTAATTACATCACGCTAATTATAAGTCTAACAAAGCCAGTGTCAGATGACAACAATGAAAATAACAACAACATTGGACAACGTGCTAGCCACCTCACAGTAGTGAGCGACACCACCACTGGAATCTTATGCTGATGCCAACAATCACAAGGAACATGACAAAATAGCAGCAACACACAACACCAGACAAAATGACAGCAAGTTGCCAGGCTGATCCACCACCTCCCACGCTTGTTGCTACACTGAGCCACCCCATCTCAGAACGCCTCCGCATAGCGAAGGCCGAAGGAGGTTGGGAGCAGACCGGAAGGAAATGAGGCCTAGCCCCCTAGATCCGGTGAAACCTAATTGTCGTTGATGAACCGATGAGAAGAAGGATGTGACAAACCGCCACGGGAGGAGACGATTCATCGACCACAAGATCTTATCGAGTGTCATTCCACGAAACGAAGACCAACAGTACAACTCAAGCACGATAAAACGTATTACAAACTGTTGAATAAGTTACAAATCAAAGTCTTTTAAAAAGCGCGAAAGAAACGAACATTATTTAAAACTATTAGGGACTCTTAAATTCTAGGCATAAAGTAACATCGAGCCCATACAATATATCTTCTAGCAGCACACAAAAGCTCAACGCAGTGAGCAGGGCTCCCAACAGACGTAACCACCCTGGGTCGCTCTTGCTGGTTGGTCCAGAGGAGGGACAAAAAGATCACATGCACACAAAAATAACATAGAGCCACACCCTAAGCATTCGGATGCTCAGCAAATTTTACTCGTCAACATTGCTAACTACAGCCGACTCCAAAATATATGATAAGGCTGACTCACATGTGATGGCTATTTGCAAAAACTAGCGCTAAGAGTAGATCCTTACTTTCAAGTTTTAGCAGTAGATTAAGTTGCACAAGAAATATAAATTTAATTTGCGCTATTAACTACACCAAATATGGTTGTCATACAATATATACAATAAATACCAAACAATTCATAATGACTTCTTCATTTACTTTTAAATCCACTTCTTACTACGATGTGAGGCACTGAGACAAGTGATACTCGTTACTGTGAGGGCAGCTATTATAACTGTCGGTGTTTCGTACATCGGCACAATAAATTTATACTATCAGACGGGGGATCATGCGTTTTCGAAATCGAATGGCCTAGTCTACAGGTGAGACTCAAAGGTTAACCTGGCTCGGGCCGCATCGAGGCGTAATACCCTACGTCCGAGGCGAGAGATCGATCGTATGAATCTCAAAAACACGAGAGTACAATGCGAAAGGGCTTCGAACGAATCCGAGAGTCCCAAGCTCGCATGATGGGGGTGGTTTACAGGTGGTGATTATCACTGTTGATCTACGTGTCTGTCGCGCGTCTTGTATCTTGCTTGTTGTTTGTTCTCCCGTCTGT
Organism: Zoysia matrella; assembly: GCA_001602295.1. Taxonomy (NCBI): domain Eukaryota; kingdom Viridiplantae; phylum Streptophyta; class Magnoliopsida; order Poales; family Poaceae; genus Zoysia; species Zoysia matrella. The sequence goes on from BCLG01002629.1 coordinate 44,904, forward strand.
GGTTGCTCCTCCCTGGGTGCCCCTTATATAGGGTCGGATCTGGGTTGTCTCGACCGAACCATGGTTGGGGTGATCGGACCATGGTTTAAGTATCTTGTCACCTACGGAAGCGGATGACCCCTTGACAGGTAGGGTCACAGTCTCTAGAGAGTCATGCTCTCTGGCGCGGGCCAAACGATTGGCGCCTCCCGTTCGTACCCTTGTTCACTGAGAGAAAATAGGGTTGCTTTACTGCTCAGCTTTATCATCTGGAGGATTGTTTCTCGCTTAACCGGGCAGTTGCGGAACCTTTTGGAATGTTTATCTTCTTCGTGTAACTGCGCATCGCCAGGGATTCTGAATCGACGTGTTTGCTGGGGTGATGACTGCTTCCCAGCGGTCGACGGGCGAGTCTCGACCGTTAGGATCTCGATAGCTCGGATTCTGACCCTTGGGGTCGGAACGATTACGCCTTCGTCTTTGGGCCTTGACGAGGCTTCCCGACCGCTAAGGTCGGGCCGCCTTTGTGAAATCCTTGGTGGGCCGTTGAATTGCGGACTGTAGGTGGGCCGCGTCGTAGGAGTCAATCCGTAGGTACCCGGGGTATACTATCCCGACAATAACCGATTTACATCCGGAGAAACCTGATTACACGACATATGTGCGCTTTCTCGAAGCCGCATATGGCAATCTTTCACACTAATGATATATAGTACCGATCTGATGCTCACCTCTCTCGAGCAGTGATCCTCCATACGATAACCACAACAAGTCTATTCATGGTTAGCCTCAAAGCTCTCCTTTCTAATCATCTCTAGAAGAGAGGTTCGGTTACGTCTAGTCACTACGCATATTGGGCTACCTCAGTTTTCTGAGTCTCATATATCTCGTATGTAATCAGTACTATCCAAACTTGCTCAATAGAGCCGACAACGATGCGGTCTTTAACCAACACAGATAGGGCTACCGCACACAGGACGCTCTTTCTGTTGCCAACCTATACTTCGTTGTCTGGTCTCAATTTATCATTTCATATGTCCAAAACCAAACTCATCCTTTTACGCAATACATTTGAACCAGGGGTAAAAACTTGTATCTCGTGAGTGAGATTTTCAATCACTCGTCTTCTACCGTCGACTACAAATTATAGCATAGCTTTTTATCGATTTATTTGGACCAGTGACACTTAACCGAGGCATAAGATACTATCATGCAGTCTACGGTTTCATTCAACTCCTAGAAACCTAATGCACAGTACATCATATATACCATGTCTAGTGATAAAATAAAATATCAAAACTTAGGTTAATGCATCGGGATTTGCTGAGCTTTGCTCAAAGCTAGATTCTTCACCGGAAGGAACATCGACGAACTCTTCCTCGCAAACCTCGGGATCTATACATGACATGATACGCAAAGTTTTGAATTATGCTGATTTTAAATGTCAAAGACTTGAGTTTAACTCACATGCGATAATAGCTTTTTATTTTCAAAAGAAAGACTAACTAAATTTGGTTACAAAACTTCTTTAAAATTATTTTCAAAAACATAACATATATAGTTTGAGTTTTTCATAACATCAGAAAGGTTATAAACAAATTTTGAGGAATTTTTGGGGTTTATTGAAATCAATCGGATTTATAATGATTTGAAAACCGTTTAACCGCAATAAAATGCTTATAAAATTATTTTGATGAAAATAAATATAAAACTTTTTCTAAGCAGAGGTTTTGGCTAAATTAACAGAAAATTAAATCTTTCAAGATTTTATCATGTCAACGAATAATGATAATGTATTAACTGAGCTATTTAGTGATCTAAAATTATTAAATTAAGTTTTTGCATAAAATGAAAATTTGTTAGATTAAGAATAAATTTCTAGTTAATAGGATCCTAATAAATTTTATTTTTCAATTTTTCGAGCTATAATAAAGTTTCTACGATTTTTGTAAGATTAAATTGCGTTCTGGACAATTAAATAAATCAATTCGTAAAATAATAAAGTTTCCAGCCTGGTGGGCCGAGCTGCACTGGGCTTCGGCCCATCTGGAGCAGCCCACACGGGCTAGGCCTGCGCGCGGTGGGGGCGCGCGGCCCAGGCGCGCAACACGCACGGGGGAGACGAGCCAGGCGCTCGGCCATGGCGGCCAGGCGGTCGGCGCCGTGGCGCCCTCGTCGGAGGGCCGCTTCTCGGCAGTGAAACTCGAAACAAGAATCACAAAAATGACCCCCGATGTGATGCGGACATGGTGGAGGGGTAGACGGCCGGCAGCTCTCACCGGAATAGGGCCGACAGCGAGTGGCGGCCGGAGTCGAGATTCGGCGAGGTACTGCGTGCACCACAGGCAACTAAAAACAACTTGGAAAACTCCTACGGCTTCACTGAGTCGTGGATAGGGCCGGCGCGGAGGAAGTCGTCGTGTGGGGGCTCGGAAGGCGGAGCTCGGATGGTGTGGTTCACGGTAGTGCTCCAGGAGAGAGAGAGATGGCACCGACTGAGAGAGGGGACCGAACGGGGGGCCTGGACACGGGGTGGTTGCCGTGTCCCGCGCGACTCTGGGGAGGGGCACGTCGCCTAGCTCCGTGGCACGCATGCACCTGGGCAGCTCAGCGCGTGCGGCACCTTGAGGGTGCGCTGTCCGCCGGAGGTTGGAGAAGACCCGTGGTGAGGCTGACAAGCGGGTCCCACATCTATTTTCTTTTTCCCTGATTTTCGTCTGATTTTTCTCATGCGAACAGTTCTCTGTTTTTGACACAAAATTCATACTTCCCGAGCTCAAAATTTTTTGGCACTTTGCAGGAGGGCAGAACTCTTCAAAAAGAACAACTTTTATTTGGGGCTCAGGTTCAAAATCTGAATACTTTTTATTATATAAAATTTTGAAGACAGAAAATCATTTAAAAGAAATAATTCATTTGGGCCTTCTAAACTTTAAATAAAATTTTACAAAAAATTCTAAAATTGAAGTTTTTGCCAGAAATTTCCAGAGAGAATTTTGTTCTGCAATATTTTGTTGAAAATCGTTGAACTTGAAAATTTAGAAATTTGCATTTTGAATTTGAAGATTAGAAATTTATTTGAACCATTTTAATTGTCTTTGAGCTGGGCTCCAAAGTTTCGACTTTGATTCAACTCTCATGATTCTTTTGATGTCGTTAAAAAAAAAATACGGGATGTCACAAAGGACCTCGGTGGAATCTGACTGTCCACGCCGGAGATGACTGTCTATAGCTTGAGCCGCAATCTAGAGATGTAGGGACACGGATCCAGCGCCTAGGACTGTGGATCCGGCCCTGAAACCTTGCATTCCGACGATGGGAGGAGAGGATGAAGTGGCGCCTGGACAACTGGAGGAGAGGATGCAGTGGCGCCTGGACAGCAAAAGCCAGACCCCGCGTCCACCCCAGCACAACGAGGTGCTCCTGAGGTTGCGCCCCTCCGAGACGCGGTGTTCGCCACGACGTCGCGCCCGGCCACCGAACCAAGCCGCGACAAGCGGGGAGGATCCGCCGCTGCGCCCAGGCCACACGGCCCTGTCCCAACGGGCTCGGTGCGCGCGCCGTTGTCGCCCGCCTACCCAAAGAGCTGCGGCACCGCCTCGCCGCCCGCCGCGGATCCGGTCGCCGCGCTTCTGGTGACTCGAAGCATCAGTCAGAACATGTGGCCGTGTAACTGTTTGTTGTCAAGGTTGTTTGATCAATGATGGGCTCTAGAGACAGACACCCCGTGCGAGCTTGACTGGCCCTGTCGTTTTGCCAGCCTTGGCTGACTAGGGCGGCTTACGCTTGGAACTTGGGTTGCTGCAAACGGTGCAGATGCTTTACGACGCTGCCGCCCCGGTCCACGGACCGGCTTGGGTTAGCATTCGTAGTTTGCAACCGAACGGCGGCTGGCCGCCTGCGTCTTGGGTGTTGCCGGTGGCAAACCGGCAAGCGAGACCCCTCGATAGCAGCCTTTTGTGATCGAGACGTGTGCGACCGACAGCAGATACATGAACCATTCATACATGGTACCTTCATGATTTCAGGATGTTTGTGAATCGAAAATTACACGCTGGAAAGTGACGATAGGTCCCTATCGAACATAGTACTATCGTATGAGTACTAGCAGCAATACCATTTTACTGCACGCCTGTGACGCATCTTCTGTCAGCTACAAGCATGAGGGGGTTCTTGCGGTGCACGGTCAACCCGATCTCCTCCTCCACGTCCACATCGCCACCACCTGGCGCGCGCCAGTCGAAGCAGAACAGCAGGTTGGCGAGCAGCAGCTCGACCACGGCCGTGGCGAAGTGCACGCCGGGGCAGCTCCTCCGGCCGACCCCGAACGGCACGAGCGCGAAGCTGTCGTGCCACGGCTTGTGGTCGCTGAGGTCCGCGATCTCCTCGTGCCGCTCCGGCCGGAACGCCGCCGCGTCGGCGCCCCACGCCGCGGGGTCCAGCCCGATGGCCTTCGCGTTCACGAGCACCCGCGTCCCCGCCGGTATCTCGCACCCGTAGACGGTGCACGGCTCGATGGTCTCGCGCGGCACGAGGAGCGGCACCGGCGGGTGCAGCCGCATCGCCTCGCGGGTGACTTGCTTCAGGTACTTGAGGCCCGGGAGGTCGGCCTCGCAGACGAAGTCTGTGTCGCCGGGCACGACGCTGCGTACCTCGCGCTGCGCCTTGGCGAGGATGTCCGGATGCCGGAGGAGTTCCGTCATTGTCCACTCCACTGTCGCCGCCGCCGTGTCGGTCCCGGCAATGAACATGTCCTGATAAAAACGTACACAAATAAAGCCAAACATTTTTTCTCAGTCTGTCTCAGTCTCATCCCAAGTTCCCAACAAGAAATTGAAATATTTTGACGTGCACGTAACTACGTACCGTTAGGATGCCTTTGAGCTGGCTACGGCTACTGAACGTGCCACCGTGAGCCGGATCTCCGTGCAGGCGGAGAAGCACGTCAACCAGGTCCTGTTCCTTGGAAGCGTCGCGCTTTTTCATGTGATCATCGATGACGTGCTCGTAGAACGCGTCGAGCTCACGGAAGTTCCGCTCCAGCCGTCTCCGCAGGCCACGGAGCGCATCCAGCCACCCCAGCCAGGGAATGTAGTCGGCCACGAAGAACGCGCCGAGGAGATACTGCGTCTCCTCGAGGACGGCGCCGGCCTCGATGCTCTCTTTCCCGTCGTCGCCGAAAGCGACGCGCCTCACGATCATGTTGCTCGTGGCCATGAGCTTGGCGCTCAGGTTCACGGGCGAGCCGGCTCCGCTCAGGTCTGTCACGGCGGCGACGAGAGCCGCGGCCTCGCCCTCCCGCACGTCGCGGAACCCGCGCACGCGCGGGGGGCTGAGGAGCTCCGACAGCGACGCGCGGCGCGCGGCGCGCCAGAACGCGCCGTCCGGGTGCGAGAACACGATGTCCTGCAGCCCGTAGGTGATCCTGGTGGCGGCGTACTGCGCGGGGCGGCCGGACATAGCCCGATCGTTGGGCTGGAACACGGCGCGCAGCGCGTCGGCGGTGGACACGACGAGCGCCGGCACGGAGCCGAGGCGCAGCAGCATGAGCGGCGCCGCGAGCCGGGCGGACAGAGCGGCGAGGTTGTTGTGCGGGAGCGCGCCGAGCTGGTGGAGGTTGCCGATGATGGGGAAGCCTCTTGGGCGTGGCAGAGTCGACCGCGAGGTGGCGCGGCTCTTGGACGACGCGGGCAGTAGCTGCTTGATGAGGAGGATTGTAGCTAGGACGAGGAGGAGGCTCACGAAGAGCTCATTAGCTTGGAGCGTCTCCATGGACGTTGTTGGATGATGACGCTCCTCGTTGGAGTGATCACAATGCTCCTGTAGCGGCTAAATACGGCACCCGTGGGGGACTATCTGAAGACTAACGCATGGGGAAGAACAATTTTTGTTGACTACCACCAGCAACGATCACGTCGGCCGTTACGTACGTAGTCCAACCTTTGAATCAATCATCAATAATATATCTGTATACATTCACACAATTAAAATATCAAACTACTAGAAAGGAAAACATAATAGCAAAAGGGACGGGGGGCAGTCAGTGATTCATTTATTTATTTATTGTGCAAGTGCAATATTTTAAAAATATGTTTTTTAGTAATATTGTTAAAGGGTTTCTGTAGTTGGCACTGAATGATTTATTAAAAAAAATACCATTTTTGGGAAACTCTATATCGACGATGAGGCTTGACGGGAAAGTTCGAGTGTTTTTTGTCGATCGGTGATTCCAGAGGACAATCGACAGACGCCTTCGAGTTGAGCCGTCCCCTTCAGGAGACTCCAAAAGCAAAGACGTCAAGCCTCGCGTCCCCTCAGGGCCCGCGAGTTAAAGGCCTGCCTCACAGCTGTTTTTTACTGTTGTTCTCACTGTGTTGTATAGTAAACAACACAGTTATAAAACCATCTTTTGAAGACACCTTAATCTTGTTATGCTGATTTGTTTGGCTTACAACACTTAGTTTTTTTTAGATAATGAAACGTCAAAGTCACAACACTTAGATGTTGTTTGATTTCACAGGAATGAAGAGAATTAAAGAGGGATTGATTTCATTACTTTTTTCTGATCCACTCCAATTCTTCTCAATCTAAGCCTAAATCGAACTACCGCTTAGGATGGAACGGAAGCTCACCGGGTGGGAGCTCCAAGGCAAGATACGCCCAACGAAAGAAATGGTTGAGGAACCACAAAACACAATTGCCAGAGCACAAAAAATCGGTTTAAATAGGAAGTGACTAAAATGCACGTGTTAGTATCACAATTTTCTATGAAAATAGTTAAAAATTGTTGTACGCTGAGTTACGTATTTTTAGCTAATTAATGGGGAATCTCGAAGCTACTGTGCAAACAAGCGAAGCTGCCGTGTTTAAACCCACCTGGCTGCGATAGACGTGTCTTTTTCATTTTTAAGATTGAACGTCGGAATCACTGCATGCTTACCCTTTCAGCTACAAGGACGAGGCGGCTCTTCTGGTGCTCCGTCAGCCCGTTCTCATCCTTCACCTCGCCACCAACTGGCACGCGCTCGTCGAAGCAGAGGAAGAACAGCAGGCTGGCCAGCAGCAGCTCAACCACGGCCGTGGCGAGGTGCACGCCGGCGTAACTCCTCCGCCCGAGCTGCATGACCTGATCGCAAATAATTTTAAAGTAAATCATGTCAGTATTTTAAAATTTTAGAGAGTAATTCAATAAAGGCATATGGAATCGTAAATAGTTTATAGAGTAAATTTTACTAAACTACAGGTATTTTATAAATATTATTACAAAACTACAGATTTAAAAATAGTTTCAAAAAACTGCATATTTGCTACAGTAAATTTCAGACACATTGCATAAAATCTGTAGTTTTGTAATAATTTGAGTATAAAACATGTAGCTTTGTGATAAATTAGATACAAAATTTGTAGTTTTGTGATAAATTTGATCTAAAAACTGTAACTTTCTGAAATTATAGCTTAAATCTGTATTTTTGTGATAATTTTGATAAAGTACATATCGTTTTGTGAAATTTACTCTAGTTTATATGAATAAATTTTTACGCGACAAGCAATAAATACAACGCAATTAGGTTTAAGCGAAATCCTCCTCATAAATAAGACACGTATCCTCTATGTAGCACCACACTTTACCGTGCTATTCGTCGCTGATGCACATGCCCGGCTCCATGCGTTAGAGCATGGCATGTGGGGATTCCCACCAGGAGTCCTGTAAATACTCTATCCGTATTGATTTATAAGTTATTTTGTGTCTGAGTATGAGAAATAAGGAGAATGGAAGTACAGTCCGGTGCAAATTGTGCTCGCTTATCTTTTTTCCTGCGGAGTAGCAAGTTTGTGCATCCGCAAAATTTCAACAGCTATTCATGGCATTTGGATACAGCACATTGTACCACCATAACACAAGCTACCAGGCATGGGCATCAGAATGTTCAGAAAATTTAGCTGATTGAGTTAGGTAGCCATTTTACTCCAACTCTTCACCGGCCTCAGCTTCAATTTCTTTTCGTACCATTGATGTGAATTAGGAGCTCAGCACTGATCTCATTAGACATTAACTACAATGACCTTCCTTTCAAGCATAGATTGCCATAAAACCGTTTGTTGCATGCAACCCAGCCTTGAAGTTGAATCCTCGGCAAGAGTAGTCAGTCACCTGTTGTGAAGTGAGAACATGAGATCCCTCCCTGCCCAGACACATGTCGAGGCTCACGGGTGCCCTGTCAGCCACTACTGTTGATCATCTGAAGCTTCGCCCTTCCCCATGGTGAAGCAACCTCGCTATAAAGGCCCCAGTAACCAACCGCTCTAGCTTCCTCGCGCTAAAGTCGCGTCGCCATGAGCTCTTCCTCTTCTCTCGCCGCGTGGTGGCCTGTTGCTTTCCTCTTTCTCGCGGCCTTGGCATGCCCCCACGAGCGGCCGGCGTGCGCGGCGGCCGCGGTTCTGTCAACGGCGTCGCGGTGGATCGTGGACGGGAGCGGGAACCGGGTGAGGCTGGCGTGCGTGAACTGGCCGGCGCACCTGGAGCCGATGCTCGCGGAGGGGCTGAGCAAGCAGCCCGTGGGCATCATCGCCAGGGACGTGGCGGCCATGGGGTTCAACTGCGTCCGGCTCACCTGGCCGACTTTCTTGGTGACCAACGCCACCTACTCCGACATCACCGTCGCCCAGTCCTTCCAGCGGCTCAACCTCACCGAGTCGCTCGCCGGCGTCATGGTGAACAACCCCGGCATCGTGAACCTCAAGCTTATCGACGCGTTCAAGGCAAGTTCCTTTTCTAACATTACGAGTACTACTAGTAGCTCCCTGCAACAATGATGACATCCTCGTGTCACTGAACGCTGTCGGCGTGAAGCAGACGACATGACACCTGCTGACGATGTTGTGCGCGCGTGAGATCTATGCAGACCGTGGTGAGCAGCCTTGGCGAGAACAACGTGATAGTGATCCTGGACAACCACGTGAGCAAGCCCGGGTGGTGCTGCGGCAACACCGACGGCAACGGCTTCTTCGGCGACGCCTACTTCGACCCCGACGTCTGGGTCGACGGCCTCACCAAGATGGCCACCATGTTCGCCGGCGTGCCCAACGTCGTCGGCATGAGCCTCAGGAACGAGCTCAGAGGACCCAGGCAGAACGTGAACGACTGGTACAAGTAAGTCGAGATCTCGTAGACTGTTCTTCACACTGTTGCAGGATAATTGTACTCCTAGGATATGAACACGTACGGTCGGTCACTTGCAGGTGGAGTAGAAAATTGATTTCGTAACATAGAGTATTAGCAACAACATAGGAAGAAACGAAGTGATACTTGGCTACCACAAGTATTATTTGTGCTAACTACTCCACGTTGATCTCTGAAATCTGCCGCGTCCATTACCAGTAAATGAGCCAAGTGGTTGGCAGCTGGGCTTAAGTAGCCGGCAGGGGCACCGGAGCAGTGCAGCTACAGATCATTGCGTGCTCTGCACTGCTCCTGTACTGCACCGCATGTGAAGCTCGGTCCTTCACGGGCAGGCACTGGTGCAACCAGAAATTCATCTCTTCTTCATAGCGCAGACAAGTTTTCAATGCCACGGTTTGCATGCAATCGAATCAGTTTTGACTAGGCTGACAACCGCCGGGTCCATGCACACGGCTGTGCCTGTGCTGATTGATGCAGGTACATGCAACGCGGCGCGGAGGCGGTGCACGCGGCGAACCCGCGCGTGCTCGTCATCCTCTCGGGCCTCAGCTTCGACAACGACCTGGCGTTCGTCAACTCGCGGCCGGTGAACCTGAGCTTCACGGGGAAGGCGGCGTTCGAGGTGCACTGGTACAGCTTCACCAACACCCAGGACTGGGCCACGGGCAACGCCAACGACGCGTGCGCGCGCCTCTCGTCCGGCGTGTCCCGCCGCGCGCTCTACCTGCTCGACAAGGGCTGGCCCGTCGTCCTCAGCGAGTTCGGCGTCGACAACCGCGGCGGAAACCGAAACGACAACCGGTACTGGGGCTGCGTCGCCGCCGTCGCCGCGGACGCGGACCTGGACTGGGCGCTCTGGACGCTGCAGGGGAGCTACTACCTCCGGGAGGGCGTCCGGGACCTCGACGAGGTCTACGGCGTGCTCGACCGCGCCTGGAGCAAGCCGCGCAACGAGACGGCGCTGCGGAGGGTCCAAGCCCTGCAGCGGCCGTTTAGGGGGCCCGGCCTCGCGGAGACGGCGCCGTACATTGTTCTCTTCCACCCAGCGACGGGGACGTGCGTGGTGCGGCGGTCGACGGTGCAGCCGCTGGAGCTGGGCCCTTGCAACGAAACGGAGGCGTGGACGTACAACGCGCAGCAGCAGCGGCTGGCGCTGCGGGACAGCTCGCTAATGTGTCTCCGCGCCGAGAGAGCCGGCAAGCCCGCACTCCTCAGCGTGAACTGTTCCGACGCGCTGGCGCTGTGGCGCCTCGTGTCGGACTCCAAGCTGCACGTCGCCGTCAACGCAACAGGGAGCGACGGCATGCTATGCCTGGACGTTGGCGCGGACGGCCAGAGCGTGATCACCAACCCGTGCCGGTGCCTGAGCGCCGACAACAGCTGCGACCCGGAGAGCCAGTGGTTCAAGCTCGTGACCAGCACGAGAAGCGTGGCTAACAAAAACATGCTTGCGCAGCTGCCACTCAAGTTGAAGAACTGGAAGATTAGGTCGTTTTGATCGTAGGCTTCCACCTGAACGTACGAGAGAACGAAGAGAATAGAGGAATACCGCCAAAAAAAAAATTGGTGCAGTGTTCTTGAGGTGACTAATCAGATGCATTTGAGCATAATCCATTTCATTTTGCACAATTCATTAGTGCAATGAGGGAATATTTGTTCCCAAGGCATAAACAAACTAAATAAGTACACAGTGAAGAACTGATCTAGAGCACTGCCTCAACTTCACGTAACGGTAGAATCAGTGTTGATCATGTTAAACTTCTTTTCAACTGTTCACAGCAGATTACAATAGCCCATGTTGTACAACAGGATTCACGAGGCACATCAATACAGTAAATCAATCATCTACGTGCTACAGCAAAAGAAATAAAATCCACGAGACATCTCCATTCACGTGTAATTGTTGTCAGATAGCACGGCAGAAATTGCACGCTGGAGCGTCAATAACCAGAAAAGCTAAATGATTCAGGGAGCTCTGTAGACAATCTCAATGTTATTCAAGTTGACGTGGGATGAGCAATGGGGAAGATCCAAGGACAAAAGCCCATCTTCTGTGTAAGTGAACTGTACTTCGTTTCCATCAACTCTGCAAAGCTCTGGCACGATGGCCGAATACGCCCCAAAGCGCCCTGGCCCTCGGCATTTTATATGAATTGTAGTAGCTGAAGAATCTATAGTGCTCCTAACATCTTCTAGTGCACCACCAGAGTTGAACATGTTGATCAGTCCCAGAGGTGCAAATTGAATAGGTCCAGCGAAAACCTGGCACAAGAAACAAGGCGTTTTTTTTAAAAGAACAAAAATTACAGTGTTTGACTTTATATGTGAATGGAAAGGAGATGAATCTGACCTTTATCGGCGAAATGGTGTAGATCTCACATGCCATGGTAGACAATGAAACTTCTAAATTTTGATGCATCTGAAGTCTTGAAAGAGAACCTGTAAAACAGACAAAAGGCTAATCAGTTGTTGACGGTATCTTTTTTAGAAAATGGAAGAGACTTCCTGACTCTGCGTGTCCACACACAGCATTAGTTGTTGATGGTATGGTATTGTAATGGGTGAGTTGAGAAGAAAAAAGGCATGTGATAAGACTATTACATGAATTAAAAGCGTATACTGCAGTCTCTCCAGTCCAATTATGGCCATATATTTCCTCAAGAGACTCTACATCTGACGGGGAGAGATGGCCAGTGATGCAGATGGTGGTGGGAGCATTAGCAGTTTCCTTGACTGGCCAAACCCATTGTCCTGCTCCCTGACAATTGAACACTCCAATGATACCAGAGAAATTGTTCAAGTTCCAGATTTTTAGAAGACTGCACAAGAATGAAAAGGTTAGTATTCCCTGCCAAATACTAAGTAGCAGCAGCAACTTGGAGAGCTGAATTTCAGGTCGTGCCTTTTTCCATCCACAACTGGGTCATTGAAAAGACAATCACGTGTAGGACGACCAGCAAGCTTTGCCCTTAGAATTGATCCGTCTGGTAGAACAAGCTTTTTGAGAACACTGAAATCATGCACTCCAGGTTTGTCGCTGCATACCACAAAAAACAGTTAATGTACTTGGTCAAAGGAAACATCCTGAAAAATATGGTAAGTATACTACAAAGTCACCTGACATAAACACCACCTCCACTCAGTGCTCTAGCAGCTCCATGAAATTCTGCTGATTCATGCTTGCTCTTCACGAGAATAAAAAAAATTAAAATTAGCTAACATTAAATTATAGCAATCCGGCTAAATAAAATGCTGGGGATGCAAAAGACTCACATGAAACATATCCCAGTCTGGTACGAAGACTTCACCCAACAAAAGGCTATTGAATGCCACAGAAGCGATGTGCAGAGTTTGCAATGTTGTTTCCCGAGGCATGAAATCTTCTGAAACTCTAGCAACAGCACTCTTCGAGGAACTAGAACAAACCAGCAACCACGTCAGATTTTATATGCATAGCTCTTAGTTTTCATGCCTAGTGAAATGTTATATAATTACCTAAAGATGCTGTCAGAATTGTGGCTCATGCAGCATATTAGATTGTTTCCTTTGAAGTTTTGAGTAATAGACTTCTCAAGAGCATGCTGATACTTTTGAGTAATTGCAACACGGCCGCCAAACCCCTGCCCAAGAGTTTCCAACACGTTCTGCACATCAACCTTCACACCATCCACACCCATGCTAGAAAGGTAGCTGTGCTGATCATTGTAGAAGTCATATATCTTGGCAGGATCAATTACACCAACTCCATATTTCTCCAAGCTGTCCATGGCTATATCCCTCAAATTTGCAACATTACCCGGAGATTGGACCGGGTAAACAAGCTTTGGATTGTACTTCTTCATGGCATCAGATGTTGCAAGAACGCCTCCCCAATACCCAAGTAACGCATGCCATGCATAGACATATCTGTAGTTTCATATATTTTGGCAAGTAAAATTATGAATTTTGTTGTAACTTAACTAGTATTTAAAAAGAAAATAGTACTTGACTCCATGTTTTTCTTTCATTTTCTCGATGAGGTCCCCAAGATTCTTGTAGGTCTCTCCCCTGAACTTATGATTCTCCTTCAGATCAGCAAGCCTCTGTGCAAACCTGGCAATATTGCAGTGCGGATGAGGAACTGATGCAGTTCAGATTTTCATGGTTTAATTGACAGAAGATGGAACACCAACACAGTTTGCTCACGGAGGGATTCATCCACTTCCTTGAATTCGTCAACTGTTTCTTGCCAACCATCATCTATTATCAGAAACTTTGGCGGCGCACCACCTTCGCGCAAACTGTAGAACACGAATTGCATCATCAGTTAATGACAACTAATAATGGGACGTAAAATTTAACCTTAAATAGTCTCTTCTAAGATCACATAAACAAGTGCATGGAACAGCAAACAGATAAATAAGTTCTTCCATACCTTCGAAGCCCCTCCTCAATCCCTGTTGGGTTAACATCTTTGTAAAATGCATCCCAAGTGCACCACCCAAACCAGTCCAAGTTTGCAGGGATCTGATGTGACGAATTTAAAAATACTTGAGAAAATACAAAAACAGAAGCCTCCAAAGATTATCAGCCCTGGCAAATTAGGTGACATGAGCATGAAAGAACCTCCATTGATTTACCTCCTTGTCCTCTATGTGACTGAAAGTTCCTTTGATCTTAGCTAACATCCTAAATGAAGAAATCAAGTGTGCAAGTGAGCCAATTTCGACATTGAAGAAAAGAAAACTATCTATTGATGTTATTAGGACTTAGAGCATGGGCATTACTTGATGGATTCTTTCAGAAGCTTGAAAGGATTATCCCCTGAGTTGATGAATACTGCATCAACTGCTTCCATTATCTGAACATCAGGATCACCTATCATAGGTAACACCGCCATTTCCACGTTCAGATATCACAAGCATTGCACATGCTGATGCGAATGATTACTCAAAAAAAAAAAAAAAAAAACAATGACATTGGTCGCAGCAGACAAAGCTCACCACTTTCGAAGCAGAACTGGAGCTCGTCCTCGGGGCTCCCCAGGAGGCTGGCCCGGAAGCCACCGTCAAGAACCGGCAGCATCAGCGCGTACACCGTGCTCCCATCCGCCGCCGAAGAACCCGCCTCACTCCTGGACTCTAGAAGCAGCATTTGCGTCTCCGTCGGCACGGCCGCCGCGCCGACGCCCGTGGCCGGGACCATCCACCAGATCTTGAACCTGAACAGGGACAGCCACCTCCACCCGCTGCGCCGCCGGCACCGGTACAAGAACCACAACCCGTCGGTCACCAATCGAATCCGCGGCCGGGCCCGCCCATTGATTGCGCACTAGTATGATCAAACTCACCTCGCCAGGGTGCCGACGGAGAACACGTGGCGGCTTGACGGCGCGGCTGCCCTGGCGCCGAGGAACGAGGCGGCCTCGGCGTCGGCGCCGGCAGGGCGGAGGGTGACGTTGGGCGGCGCGCGGGCGAGGAGCTCCCGCCCCGTGACCAGCACGGACCCGTTCTCCAGCCGCGCCATCGTCTGGCGCGAGCGCGGGGACGTGTCAGCGGTGGCGCTGCTCAGGTTCTGGGAAGCTATGGCGACGTCCGGCATTGCGACGACGGGTCGAAGATGGCCGCTGCGGCCGCGGCACCGCGGGGTCTTATAGCGCGGTAGACGGGGCGGGAGCGGGAGGCTGGAGGCCAGCAGCCTCGTCACCGCCATGTAGGAAGCGTTGAACTCACTCCCGCCGTCCCGCGTGACTGGATAAGCTGGAGTAGAATATTTTTTTTTGGTCAAGGTGGGGCACCGCGCGGGATTCTGCGTGCGCGTCGTGGGGAAGGCGAAGGCGCAAGGAGTGGGGCTCGGGAAGTCGGGATCGATCTCGAAGCTGCCGGTAGCGGCGGCGCAAACGGGCGGCAGCGTCTCTGCCGACCGGCCGACAGAGCGAACGAGCCAGCGGCGGTGGTGACGCTCGCGGATTCGGCGTTGACCGAGCTCCACAGTATCGCCTGGTCCCCCGGGGGTGGGTCCCACTACGAGCAACTGGCCCCCACCGAGATGGAGGCCTGCAGCACCAGGCACATGGGCCGTCATCTCGCCACACCCGGACGGCCGAGCCGCGCTGGGTTGGGCTGCGGCCTGCTTCCGCTGGCGGGCTGAGATGAGATGGGCCCACCAAATACATGTCTCCTGCCTGCAGCAGCCTTCTTCCAAAATCCAAAAAAAAGCACTTGCTGAATCTGATCTATCTCCAGCCTTCGTGCACTACCATTTCATCAGATTCATCTGCAAGCAAGTTAGGCAGCCGTGCAAAAGCTTTTCAAGAGGTGGTCTCGCAATTGCAGATGTGGATAGGCAGCGGTGCAAAAGCTTCACTTCAGGTCACATGCTTTGATCAGTTTGATTGATGTACTTTCTTCTGCTCACATCAGAAATGAAAAGGCCTACTGTTCACAAAGTGCCGCTTCCATCGTGCGGACACGCCGTCAAGTCAGATAAGATAATGACCTGTGCTTCCGCTCCAAGAGTGACATGCCAATGAGGTGAGAAGCAGAACTATAACATCGCCGCTTTGATGCAGACGCCTTACCAAACTTACTATAAAAAATTATCCAGAGCATTTTTGTTTGTGCCAGCTTAGTGCTACAGGTGGCCTGCTTTTTTCAAAAAGAAAGAACGAAGATCAGAGCTCGGATGATCCTGAAAATGATACAGATTAATTAGCTATAGTATTAAAATACTCTTTCCGTTCTAAAATATAAGCATTTTTAAGTTTAATCAAAGTCAAATTTTTATCATTTTGATCACTAAATAATGTATAATTAATAATATTTTATTATAAAAAAATATATTTTTTAGATTTATTATGAAATAAATTTTCATAAAAAATATATTTTATATTAGAAATTATGTAATTTTCTATATATCATTAGTAAAAGTTAAAAAAATTTAACTTTATACAAACCTAAAAATATTTATATTTTGAAACGAACATAGTAATAATAATAATACACGAGATCCAGTATCGCGTGCTGTACTGTAATCAGATGCCTACCTGCTCGCAAATCGATTCGGTTGGTTTGATGCCCTTATCATTTGGGTGAGCCAAACCTCTAACGTGAACACGTCTGAATCCAGGTGTCAGTGATTCTATATCACAAGGACATGCATCAAGAGATCCGCTTCCATCTTGTAGTAGTGGGGCCAAACCAGTGCCCTAAACTGAAATATAAGGCATCGTCTTCTTACTATATACTGATAAACGGTAGGATAATGTGTTTACCACTTCATGCTGTTCAAAGTTAAGTAGTTATTCACACACCAACAATTGAAGTGCTTTTAAAAATTCTCTCCAACCAACTTTGGGTCTGTTTGGTGGAAATTATGATTATAAAAAAATAGGTTATAGGTGAAAATCACTTATCTATCGTATCCACATAATCTATTTCTTATGTCAAAATTATTTAGCAAAACAGCTTATAATTATAGGTGGTGGAAAAGAAGAAGTGGTAAAAAGATTCTATTTATAGCTTATGGGTGATAGTAAAATGTAAAAGTAATTATAAATTATTATAGATAAAATCACTTATGAGTTTTAAGTGTTTAGAAGGGATTATAACATAAGCGGCTATAATAAATTGCAAAAAAAAGGCCTATTAATCCCTACCAAATAAAACCTTGGTACTTCTGTATGGCTGCGGAACAATTATTTGTCAATGCCGTGATATCCGGACTGGAATCGAAAGATAATCCTATCAAGTGTGTCGTTGGGCAGGCAAGCTGGCACCTGGTGGCCAGCTTACAAGCCACATATGCTGTACTAGCCTTAAACAGTTCTGTAAACAATGAGCGCGCCTGCAGCGCATGTTGTAAAAAAAAGCCGATGCTGACGGGTTTCTCAAGCTCAAAAACTAACTTCCTTGGTTCAAAAACTGTTTTCAGCTTGATTTGACTTGCCCACTGAACTTTTAAAAACTGGGTATGCGTTCTAAAAAGTGGTTCAAAAGGTGATCTGTCTGGATCCTCTCTGACTTTTAAAAAACCAGAGAGATCAAAACAAGCCTTTAGTTTATCGCACAGCAAATCCGTGCCACTCTCGTGGCGTAGAACTGTAGTACGTACTTTGATTTATACGTATCAGCGTTGTCAAGCAATCGACTAGTACAACAGATCGAGACATAATTTGGGATCACGTTCCAGTGTTGCGTCCAATACGGTAAATATGCACCTGTGGTGTTCACTGTTCACACAGTTGTCCACTGGACATGGTGATTTGGGAGGGTCGTTTGGTGATTTAGCTACCTAAGTAACTCCTTTTATTTGATGTCGTTTTGATTTGTGCTAGAAAAGAACTAAATCATCCTGTCTGAACAACAACATTAAAAAAACATAGTACCTTGATGATAAAATACCTGTGGTAAAAAAGGAGCCTCTCGCATCTCCATCCTTGGCTGACATGAAGGGTGCAAAATGGAGGAATATTTCAACTCTTCTGATTTGGATCACTTTGAAAAATATTGTTTAATTAAAATTTAAGTGGTACACATCAGAATCTGAAACGTTTCTTTCATCCAAACATACCTCAAGATTAGGGTTCGAGAGGATGTTATTTTTTGGGGTGAATTTGATATATACCATTACAATTTTGTAAACTTTAAAATATATCATTAATGTGTCAATGACAGATCGGGCCTTGCAAATTTGCAAATGAATGACACGTGAGTTCGAATGGTATATTTTAAATTTCATAAAATTATAATGGATTGTATCAAATTAATCCTACTTTTTTTTTACACATGCGTCTGACATGAAATATAGCTTGGCTGTACTGGCCACGTGGTCGCATGACAATGTATACACAGCTCCAATCATTCTGATGTTGCCAACTTACTTTTCACGCATTTCAACTTGATCTGAGGCAGCTACGGCGAATAGGAGCTCGAACAAGTGGAACGTGAAGTGCAAGGAGTATTTGAAACAGAGCGATCCCTAAAAAAAAACTATCAATCTATCGCTTGACAGCATCAGACTGAGGCTGGCCAGCAATGCTGCTCCAGTTTATAAGGAGCTGTAGTGGAGTAGCTCCCAGAGCCTCTAGGGATCGGGAGCGCGAGGTCGAAGACAGAGGTCCCTCCTGAGTACGTACCGGTTCCACTTGCTCGAGGAACGTGTCTCCTCAATGGGCTGCAACGGCATGGCCGTCCTGCCGCCGTCGCAGGGGAAGCTCATCACGGTGCTGAGCATCGACGGCGGCGGCATTCGCGGGCTCATCCCGGCGACCATCATCGCGTGCCTCGAGGCAAAGCTCCAGGTAGGTGGCAGTCTGGTCTAAGCTGGCGGCCGGTCACCACCGAACGGGCCGTTGGCTACTACAGTATATTTTTGTAACCTGGTTTAACGTCATGCTCTGCTCTGTTCGCAGGAGCTGGACGGGCCAGATGCGCGGATCGCGGACTACTTCGACGTGATCGCGGGGACGAGCACGGGCGCCCTGATCACGGCGATGCTGGCGGCGCCGGACGAGAACAAGCGGCCGCTGTTCCAAGCCAAGGACATCACCCAGTTCTACCTCGAGAACGGCCCCAAGATCTTCCCCCAGAGAAAGTAACTAATTAATCAACCGAGCTAATAATTCCACGCCTTCGTTCGAAGGAAACCAACCGAGTGATGCATAGTACGAATTACACGGCCGGTGATCGATCGACGCTGGCAGGTTATGGTTCCTGACACCGGTGGCAAAGATGATCGGCCTGCTGATGGGGCCCAAGTACGACGGCGCGTTCCTGCACGACAAGATCAAGACGCTCACGCGCGACGTGACGGTGGCGGACACGGTGACCAACGTGGTGGTGCCGGCGTTCGACGTGAAGCACATGCAGCCGGTCATCTTCACCACGTACGATGCCAAGAAGGAGCCGCTCAAGAACGCGCACCTCTCCGACATCTGCATCAGCACGGCGGCGGCGCCCACCTACTTCCCGGCGCACCACTTCAGGACGCGCGGCCCCGGCGGGAGGTCCCGCGATTTCCACCTCGTGGACGGCGGCGTCGCGGCCAACAACCCCACCATGGTCGCCATGTCCATGCTCACCAAGGAGGTGATCTGCAGGAACCTGGACTTCAACACCGACAACCCCGCCGAGTTCCGGCGCTACCTCATCGTCTCGATCGGGACGGGCTCGGCCAAGCAGTCGGAGAAGTACACCGCGCCGCAGTGCGCCAAGTGGGGCCTGTTCCGGTGGCTGTACGACGGCGACTTCAACCCGCTCATCGACATCCTCTCGCACGCCAGCGCCGACATGGTCGACATCCACGCCTCGGTTCTGTTCAAGGCCCTCCGCTGCGAGAAGAACTACATCCGCATCCAAGTGCTACTACATTCACTGATAATTCACTGATATTTTGGTCGACCCAAAATATGAGCTCACGCGTGTGCTCGCCCGTTGATTTATGTGTGTGCAGGACGAGTCGTTGACCGGGCACACATCGATGGTGGACGTCGCGACCAAGGAGAACATGGAGGCGCTGATCGGGATCGGGAAGGATCTTCTCAAGAAGCCGGTGTCGAGGGTCAACATCGACACCGGCGAGTACGTGCCCGTCGACGGCGAAGGCACCAACGAGGAGGCGCTCGCGCGCTTTGCTAAGATGCTGTCCGAAGAACGCAATCTACGCCAGAGCACTCTCAACTCCTACTAATCTATACTGCTTCTCTTCCAGTTCCTACTCATCTCTCGCCCTGTCGCCCACTAGCGGAAACCGAACAAAGTTAAGTGTATGGTCTGCCTACCTAGTGTTGTAAAAAATGAGTGAGTGATGATTAATTGTACTGCTCTAGCATGTCCATTGTTTCGAGAATCTAGTTATGCAAATGGGATAAAAAAAAGGATATTCACCAGGGGAAAATGCCAGCTTGTGCGTTATGGGCCTTTGTTCATCACGGCTCGAATAAACGCCAGCTTTCTTGTATGGGCACGATTATTAGATGGGCCTTTGTTCTTCGCAACCCACGGCTCAAAAAAAAAAAAGAAAAGAAACTGACCCAAAAAATATCGCTTGACACGCCAACCACTCGACCTCTGCACGCCATCTGAACGAGCACGAAGGCCGCGAGGAACGAGCAGGCCTTCGCTCTCCACGAGAGATGATCAATCAGAGCATGCTGTACTTCCAGTCCGTGGAGGGCTTCACGCAGCCTGAAGTGATCACGAAGGTGCCCTCAGCCGGCGGCGGATCGTCTGCCTCGCCCCTGGATGCCGTGATGAGGCTGTTCGGCATGGCGAGCTCCGACCCATTTTACACCGTCGTCGCGTACAGGAACTTCAAACCAATGTGATCGCGAAACTGTGTAGTGTAAACTCTTTTTGTTTCATTTGGCAAATAGTGGTATGTACAACAGATGAATCATTGAAAATTCAGGTTTGCAGATGTGCGCGTGGAAGTTTCACAAGCAGAGATGTCATACTACAGCGAACGCATTAGAAATATGATGCCAACTCACTTTATTTCAAAAAGCACGCATCCCCAAATTTGTTGGTTACACAACACCGAACTGGAACTACTAGTACTACCTAAGATACTCGGCACACGGGGAGGTGATCAGATATGTACAGCCATTTCTGTGTCCGGAGCAAAAGTACCCTACTGATCTTGCAGCTGAGAAGCGCGGCTGGTCAGAGGGACATAGCGGACGGACGCATCATTCCGGACGCTGATCGAACCATCGGCGTTCTTGTCCACCACCTGCAGTTCCTGCATGTAGCTGCCCACAGGGATGACCATCCGTCCGCCAGGCTTCAGCTGCTCAAGCAGAGGCTTAGGGATCTCGGGTGCTGCTGCACCAACATGGATTGCATTGTAGGGCGCTTCGTCTGGATAGCCAAGCCTCCCATCTGCAGATTGGAGAACGGTCAGATATCTTCAGAAACTTTATTGACATGAAAAAGCGTTCTATACCGGTAATTACAAGCGTCAAGAAATACCCCAGGAGTCACGAGGGGATGAGAAGGATCTATAATTATAAGACAAGTTTTAGCTAGACTGTGTTTCCAGATCAAATTGATCATTATTCTTTGACGAAATAGCACCATGTACTGAAAAGGATGTATATTTACACTGTAGAAAATGTACTGGCAGCTGTCCAAATTTCTCCATCTCCAAATATCCGAGAAAGTACTCAATCAGCAACCCAAGCAAGTATGCAACAGTGAGTAGTAGCTACCATTGCCTCTTAGTAAACACTATTCTCCAAAAGGAGGGAAAATGTGAACCAGAATAAATTTTAGAATCTTTACAAAGAGAAGATCAAAGTTTTCATAATGTACTTAATTGCTCAGTGTACCAAAGAGAGCATACCTGCAACATGAAAAGTAAGGGATCCATCCTTCAGTAAAGGTTCTGCAGCGCTTCTTCGGACATTTTCAATAGAAGATGCAACAAGCTCAGGAATGTGTTCAATTCCCACTGCACGACCCTCTGGTCCAACCATCATTGCAAAACAAGCTGTCAAGTAGCCACTACCTGCAAAATGACAGGAATATATCTCAGACGATAGATAGTTAGAAGAGAATATTTCGTCTCCGAAGTTGTTTAATTTATTCTTCTAGAGGAAACGAAGCTGTCTATTCAACTGTAATGTTAGATGGACACTAATAAACGGCCAGCAACACACCCGATCCAACATCCAGAGCACGCATGCCTGGTTGTAAATGATCTTTCAACAGTTCTAAGCAGGTTGCATGCATGTGAGGAGCAGATATTGTCGCATTGTAACCAATAGGCATAGGACTATCAATGTAAGGGGTGCCCTCTGGTACAAACAATGCTCTATCAATGGTTTCCATGACTTCAGCCACTTTATCAGTTCTAATAGCACCATACTGCTTAAGGTACTCAACAAGAGCCTTGTTCTTGTCCATTGATGGTTGAGTCCAAAATTGCTGAAAGCAAGAAACAGTGAGATGTGCTCCTTTACATGTACAGCAAAAGGGTAAAATTGCAACAATAAACATACCATCACAAATAGTTCGATATGAATCTATTTCTCTTAAACAGAGTTCAAGTCCTCTAATTACAACTACAATAAACAAAATCATTTTCTAATTACTAGTTTATTTCAGAGAGCAATAAGGAGGTGATGGCCCTTGTCAAACGTGACTGTTTGTAGCTTCTCTCCCATAATAGACAAGTGCGGGGTAGAATCAAATTATAAATATACTCTGAACAATGTATATCCAGCGGCTAGTTCAGTTCTCATGTCATGCAAGTATCATGATTCCTGCCATTACTACCTAGACTACCCGTACTTGTATTTCACTTGAGGGATTCGTATATTACCACATTGGCAAGCAACATATGGCCCTAGCAGCGGCATACCTTGCATAGGCTGGCTAACAGTGAATTTCAGATTCCCACAAACAAAGGTGTGATTTTTTTTTTATCAATCCCATTTAAAACGAAGGGTAATATTAGCAAAGCTATATAACTCGCAATTGCACTCTGATTTGTCTCTAAAGTTTCCTTGCCAAAAATATATCCCCTTAAACCAAACATGAAAGTCAATTCTACTGAATTTGTTTAACCACAAAAGTGAGATGATCCACTAGATTAATCAGACAGCTTGAAGACCGTTTTGACGAAAGGGGCAGAAAAGAATAAGAGACGAGACGAATTGAAGGGGAAGAGGGGGGCAGACACGGAGCTGCGCGCTTACCGCCATCCTGTGGAACGGGATGCAGCGCCGCAGCGGCAGCGGCGGCCTCGCGGGGGCGGTGGCGGGGAAGAGGAAGAGGCGGTGGAGCAGGCGTCGAGGGAGCGCGGCGGAGGACGGCGAGAGGCAGCAGCGGGCTGGGGAGGCGGACGCGGCGGCGGCGAGGCACATGGC
>BCLG01002630.1:17888-69010 GCA_001602295.1 Zoysia matrella
TTCTCTGCGGCGGATTGCTGCGACGGCGGCGATGAGACGCCGCCGCCTGACGACGGGAAGAGAAGCGACGGCTCGAGTGACGCGGGGTCGGGCAATGCTGGCGACGCCGCGGCGAGGAGGAGCTGGGTGGTGGTGATGAGGACGGCGAGCAGCGTGGTGGCGTGGTATTGCATCGTGTACATGTGAGTTGCGGAGCAGCTGGCTTGCTCAGGTGCTCGGAGCGTACCAGCAAGCTAGACAAGCTAATAAGCCGCTATACGGTATTGCGCCTGGTTGAGTGTGAGTGAAGTGAGAATATGTGCGGAAGGTGCCGAAGGGGCAAGGAGCCAAGGACACGCTGTTTGGAAGCTGGGGCTTTGGATAGTTACCCTTATTTAAGCACGGCATGCAGAAGCAGTAAGGTTAACAATCCGGTTTAAAATTTTTTTTTGTTGAAACCAGTTTGTTATGGTTTTATTGGACAACTATTTTTAAAAATTAAAAAAATTGAAAAATCAGAAAATCAGTTAAATCGATCGTTAAACCGACCAAAAAAACTATGAAAACCAATTGATTTCAAAATGCAAAAAATTAAAACCGAAAAACCGAAGGTTAAACTGAAAAACCTGAGCGGCTTTTCTTCAAAATTTGATTTTTTCCATTTATTAAGATTTTTACAATTTACCGTAGCAGTTAGATTTTGATCAAACCGGAGCAAAAGACTTCTGCAGCTCAAACGGTCAATGAAACCTGAGCAGCAGCAGACATTCATTTATGTGATGCGTTGATCAACTAATATTTTAGCTTAAGTATTTTCTTTCACAATATCTCGTCTCATCTTAACCGTTTACTTCGGATTTAATGGATGCAACTGTGACTATAAGCTGCACTTCCAGATATAACTACACATGAACTTTTTTCCACCTGATGGCTTGCATAGTTTTTCTGAGCCCTTTTGGCACGGCTTCAGCCAGCTCAGACTCGTGGCACTGTAGCTACAGTGTTGCGAGCCCAAAAAATTCGAAAGTGAGTTGCCCAACTCAAATGAAAACGGTTTATATAAATAGTATTTTTACTGTATCTATAAACAGTATCATAAGCGAGATAAAATAAGCCTTGTTAAACAAATCCTAAGTAACACTATGCTGGAGCTTTCGGCTACCTGCCTTAGCAGTCTAAAACTGACAGCCTATTTTTTTTATCTGTATCAAATGCCGCTTGTTTGATCAAATTCCATAAAATCAGAGAATAGGATTTGATTTTTTTTTTCCACAATAGACCTAAGCCACGAGCCCTAAATTGTCAAAAAAAAAAAAATCATCTCTCACACGGGCCGCCCATAGGCCCCATACTAGTGTTCTTCCAAAGCCACTCCTACTTCGTTTCACACCAAACTAGTATTACAATTAACGTTTCCTAAGCAGATTTTTTTTAAAAAAAATATCGAAATGAGTAAAATGTCAAAAAAATACGAGAATTTATAACTTGTTTCAAAATCCAAATGTGGACTAAGCATTGTAGTGGCCACTAAGGATCCTGCAGGCCACTACATCGACGCCACTGGAAAATGAGCGTCCAAATTGGCATGCGGCACACTTGCTCGGGGATGAACTCGTCGATGGAGCCGTGACAACCAGTGGATAAGGGTTTTACTGTTTTTACAAAACTAGAGGAATTGGTCAAAAACTACTAAAAAATTTAAATTTTAGCATCTGAATAAAATTTTATAAAAATATACAATGAAACTGTTCAGTTTCAGTTTGACTGGTTATCAAATCAGATCGGTTTTATTGTAAATGGTTCGACTGAAACTGTTTTGTTAATCTTATACATGGCATTGAAAGTCCATTATTTTTTTAAAAAAAAGTCCTGACGCCGTTGCCAAGCCCGTTGACTATCAGACCCCTGACGCCCGATGCCCCGACTTTGGATCAACGCCGCCATCTCTGAGCCCTGTCGCCAATGCGCATCCCAGAGGTTCCTAGAGGCGGCAAGGGTGCTCGACACGCCCATCTCGGAGTTGCAGCATGCCACCCCAAGTCGACTCGACGGAGACACGTGTGGTGGTCGTTGCCTGCCTGTGCAAACTGGAGAGGGCTCACGGTGGCGCATAAGCTTTGGAGGACTTTGGAGTTGTAGGCAGAGGGGCATCGCTGCCGTGCCTCGAGGAGGGCAGCGCGCAGGTGTGAGAGATGGTGAATCTAGATCTGAGGGTAAGCGGAGAATATGTTGAGGGCCCCGGCACGGATAATATGGTTTCGAATCTGTGAACTTCTCATCGAGAAGCAACGAAATCAGTTGGAGCGGCCTCTATCATCGTTGAAGGAGCCGTCCCCGGCGCTGTTGTCGTCCGCGCGGTGCCGGCTGGGCCCGGCGGGCGGGAGCGCGGAGAAGCGGCGGCGGCGGCCACAGCCGTCGAAGCGCGCTCCCACAACGTACATCAGCACCAGCACCGACGCCGCCACGTTTCGCCTCATGGTGCAGCGCGTCACCGGCGTCGACGAGGAGGCCGGGCCACGGCAGGACGCGGACGGCCTCGGGCTCATCCTGCCGCACTTCGGCGTCGTCGGGCCCTTGCTCCCGCTGGCCCCTTACGGGCCACGATGCCGCCGGGGTGTACACTACGCTCGCTCCCGGCGCCACGACAGCGCCCTTGGCGGAGCAGCCGCAGTTCCCGACAATGGACTCGTGGAACGTCATGTACGGGAAGAACCAGGTGGCCTGAACTGTGACGAGCCCATGGAGGAAACAAACGCCCGGTCGTTGGAGGCCGAGCTGTGTCTGTGTGTGGCTGCCGTCGCATCACCTCGGCAGCGTTCCTGAGTTCATGATCTCTTCTTCTCTTTGGCATTCGAATGAATTATGTGTAAAAATAGTTCATGTGCTTGCATCTTACAGTGTAGAAACTAAAATTTACACTATTATTACACGGCTGGGCAAAATCGAAACAGACATCTTCTTCTCTGTTGTGATCAGGCAGCAGCTCATCGCGCAAGACAGTGGCGCCATGCCATCTCGATCCGCCACGGAGTTGCGCAATTTGGACTCCTAAATCTCGATTTTGCCAGTAGCAACTGCGATTTGGGTGTTCCATCATCGCACCGCTGTCCACCGGCTGTTAGCATGAGATGGATAGCGCAAGTGCTCCTGCACCAGGCGGCAGCACCCCATAATCGTGCATCCATCCGGCTCCTGGTCTCTAATCTGCACAAAAGGTATGTCAAATTGTTGATGCGGTCAATCAATTTTTTTGTTTTGTGTGTTTAATTAGGAATCTTGTTCATCACATTACAGTGTTTTTGTGTGCAGACACAACCTAATTTTAAGCTTAAATACTATTTTTTCCGTTCTTAAATTGATGTTGCTATTGACTTTAAACATCAACTTTGATCACTCGTCTTATTCAATTTTTTTCAATAAATATCATATATTTTATTATAATTTGATTTATCATTAGAGTTATTTGAATTACTACTTCGAATTTTACACATTTGAACAAATTAGTGGTTAAGATTGATATTTGAAGTCAATAGTAACATTAATTTAAGAACGGAGAGAGCAAGAGACATCTATTCATCTGCATATTGTTTTATGGAATAACAAGTATGCTACAGCTTGCATTCTTATTAATGAATAGCAAATATTGGTTGTGCCGAACTATCATGGATACTAGCAAGGAGCCTCGATTGTTCTTTCCTTAAGGGTTTCTCAAGCACTAACTTCTTTACCATGAACCATTATTGTTGCATTACTTGCGTGTCCAAAATTCAGCTGCAGAATTTTTTTAAACTTTTTGCAGGATATAATGCTTTACTTTACATCCAAGTACCCGACTCTATTAATGTCTTGTGACTACTGGTTGCCTCTGCTATGTGCAGGAATGGACGGAAGGAGCACTTTTTTTTTTTACTGAGGTGATAGTGATACAGATGTAGCTTAATGTCAATACAGCATGTATTCATTTTTTGGCAAGAAGAAAGTCAACACTGAGGTAGATGATAGCAGAGTGACAAGATAATCAGTTTTCTTTGATGACTTGGTTTACCACAAATTCTCAACCTTGTTTGAAAAGCGGGAATCCATGCTACTTTAAACTGACGCACCTTTATCATGTTGTGAGCAATAGTAAGGTATTTTGTTGTTTTCCTGTACAAAACCGAAAGGCGTGGACTCTGAGTTGATATTGTTCACATTAATCAAATACTCTCTCCGTTCTCAAAATAATGTCACCGTTGACTTTTAAATTTAACTTTGACCATTCTTTTTATTCAAAAAATTTGTTTGAATGTGTAAGATTTTAAGTTGTGATTTAAATAACTCTAATGATAAATCAAATTATATAAAAATATATGAAATTTATTAATTTTTTTTAATAAGACAAGTAGTCAAAGTTGAATTTAAAAGTAAACAGCAATATCAATTAAAGAATGGAGGAAGTAAGTACTAGCATTAAAATTAACGAAACATTTTAGAAATACTCCATTCGTCTCAAATTATAAGTCATTTTGAGCTCCTCAAGTTTTCTCGTCCCAAATTATAAGTCATTCTTAATTCTTGAGACACATTTTTCTCTTCTTAATACATCTCCACTCTATCTCTCTACTCCTCGTTTTTAAAACATTCTACCTTTTTAACTTTTCTTAATTCTTGTGCTCTGCTTTAAAATGACTTATAAAACGGAACGGAGAGAGTAGTAAATAAATATCATGTATATATAATGAATACAGGGAGAAACATTCAGTTGGACCGGGAAGTGCATAAGCCGGCTTCAAGGTGCTGGTGGCTTCGGTGGGGGAACTCCTGCTGCATCCTGGACACACAAGGATGTTGGGTAATTCATTGTTCATGTTCCACATGTCAGACAAATCACGGTAGATATCAATTACATACTTTTTAGCTTAGTATGTTGCGATACATCTTGGGCTAACTTGCGGAAGTTGCATCAGACGACATATGGAATGCTCTATCCAATGAAGCAGCTGCACGGCATGCAGAGGATTCCCTGCAGAACTGGCTGCAAAGCTTGTGGTTAAGGCAATTCTACATACAAGCATTTGTACATACTAGCTTAAAGCTCTACAACAATTCAGATGTGCGTCTTTTGTTTTAGAAGCGAGTACATGGCAAAGTGTTTTAGAAGCAAGAACATATAACATCTGCATAGCGTAAGAAATGTGAAGCTCGGGCTACATCTAGCGATTAACAATGCTGCACACAGAGTTCATATTTCTTGTGCTATACAGAGTTCACATGGCAAAAAAAATGCACTGCCTATTCTGTGTTTGGCTTTGCAATGGAACTTCAATCCATGTCATACGAACCTATTTTGATCTATTGAATGATTTGCCTTTTGTATTTAGGGAGGAAAACCTCGTGTTGCTTGACTTTGTTCATGGGTCTGATGGCATCAGGAATCTATTTCTTCCAACGCCTGGCACTAAAAAGGTCGTGAAAACTGCTGCAGAGTTCCTGATAAAAAAATTTTTCTCAAATTTACTATGGAGGTCACTGTTGATAGGGACAATACTCGCATTGTGAGAGATGACACTCAGTGTTGGGGCAATTTTCTCTATGTTTCTTACTTACTAGAATGCTATGCCCAACCTGAGAGGTTGAATATATATATATATATATATATATATATATATATATATATATATATATATATATATATATATATAAGCTGGTGAGCAGCCAAGCATATGCTAAGATGCTAAAGCATAAAGCTGAAAAGCTAGTCTAAGATACTAAAGCATAGAGCAAAAAAAGCTAGTTTAAAATATTAATGCATAAAGCTGAAAAAGCTAGTTTAAGATGATAAAGCGAAAAGCGTAAAACATAAAGCATAAAGCGTCTGTACTAGACTTATTCCATCAACTGTACTCGCATTGAGGTACTTGGCAAGCTATCAAAAGTCACTTCTTTTGCATGTAAACGTGAGCAAAATAGTTGTGCTGGGTGGTGCAGTATGTCTGCATATCTTTTAGAATGATGATGATGAAAGTTAGAAAGGTTGGTTCCCCTTTTATCAATATGTTTCTTAGATAAATTTATTCATGACTATAATAATGTGGTTTCAATCAAATCGTCCTACTAATCCTTGAGTTAACATTTTTTTTGAGTTAATAGTCTTTCTTGAGTTAATATTTTTCCTAGACCCGTAGCGTTAGCACGGGTATTCGGACTATATTGGATAATTTATTTGTTCTTAGTTGATGACCGTAACACCTCAGGTTTGTGAGCATTCTTCTATTTTGTCAATATTGCCCCTTACCTCTTGATAACTGTACTTGTGTGAAGGCTGTGAAGAGTCACATAACTAAGGTGAACTGTGAAGTTTATACACTTTCTGCCATTACTGTCGAGGAATGAGATTAACTTGAGATGGTTTGTTTTACAGGACCTGCAAAAACATATTGAAAAAATTGCAAGATCACAACCACTATTGTCTTTCTTTCTGATGTAAAGTGAGCTCTTTCTGGACGAGATTAAATTATTCTCACAGTATGCTTCATGCACATATTTGGTCGCTGAATTTAAATTTTGTGTTTTATATATGTTTAATGTTGTCCTGGACTCATCCAACCCTGGATTGCAATGGGATCTAGAACTGCACTAATAGTATTTTATCTAATTTTAATTATATCTGCAGATACAAATTGTATTTATTTTATAGCAAATTTCACACATTTTGAGCTGGATACCTCTATTTTTCAGTATGAATCAGAAGAGTCACCGGCAAATGAATGTCCTGGGCCAATGACCATTGATTTGCTATGTGAAGAAAGGTGGCAATGGATTGTCCTAAATACAGCTGGTTAGATTCTACTTCCTAATCCCTATATCATTGTCATGGGGCGTGTTTCTTGTTTGCTACCCTGTTCCTAGCCTTTTATAGCATCTTCCTTGGTTTTCTTGCCCAACCTTGTCTACCAACCCAGAGACAAAATTTGACAAAAAAAATGTGTGGATTTACAACGAGACGCTGGAACTGGAACTGGATCTGGATATGCGATGAAACATTAATTTGTATTATTCTCTGTTAGATAATTCTGCATGGTATATTTGTAAGAAGGAAAGCAGATATATTATGTTATCAGTAAGGCTAGAGTACCAATAATTTTGAGTAATTTATGTTGTTTTAGTACAAACTTTTGTCGTGTTGCAAAAAAAAAAAATACAAGCTTTTGTCTGGTTCCCGTGGTTGGTATTAATTCATGTTGTAATTGTCTGGAAGCACGTAAAGTGGATGAGTGGCGAAAGATAATTGTTCTATCTTTAGTTCATTTGGAATGTTAAAAAATTCCACCAGCATTTATCAATCCTTATCTGACCAAATATGACTATATGAGCTTGCATATATTGGAATGTATTGGAATGGTTTTGCGTTAAATTTCTTGCATATATTGGAATGAGTATGATGTAAATTTGTCTTGTCTATGACTCAGTGTGTATTGATACAAGTTGTAATACCTATATCGTAGTGGAATTTTCGTGATGTTGACCTGTCCGTAGCGTTGTAACGCTACGTGTTTCTGAATAATAAGACACTCCATTCGAATTCAAAATTTCTGAAAATCCGAGCTTGAAGGAATTTAAACCTAGTTTCAAATTGGTTCCAAATTTAAGTTTGGAATTTAAAATGTGAGTTCAAAATTTTCAATGAAATATTGTGAAATAAAAATCTCTCTTGAAAGATCTTGTAACCACTTGAATTTTAAAAGTTTTTGGAAAATTTTAATTTCAGGTTTAAAAGCCCAAATAATTTATTTTCCTTTAAAAACTAACCTGTCTTCAAAAACGTCCTCTAGGTCCCCAGCCGTCATTCCTCCTCCTTCCCCGAGAGCGCAACCGAATTTGGAACTTTTCTCCAAATTTCGTCTCTTGCGCCGTCGACCGCGACTCTTTTAAATCCTCGAGCATCGGTGAGCTCCTCCTTCGTCTAAGCAAAACACTAGCCTCCTGGCAGCCTAAGGTTCCTTTGGAGCTCACAAAACGGCCCAATTCATGAAATGTTGTCCAGAAACTTGAGCTCGCTCTCGCCGGCCGTTGTGCCCCTTTTGAGCTCACCGTGGAGCCCCCATCTCCGGCCCTCTCCGCCGACAAGAACCTCGACGCCGGTCTTCTCCTTGCTCTGGCCAAGCTCTAGGAGCCAAGGTCTTAAGTTCTCGTCCCCTATAGCGCCAGCGCGCCGCGACCGAAGTTCCTCCAGCGCCGCCGCGAGCCGCGAGCACTCTCCGATGAGCGCCTGTCCAAGCCGAGCACTCCTTCTGATTCTGGAGGGCGAGGGCAATGTTTTGGTGAGCTGTCGCTCTGACTAGCCGCAGAGCGGGCCGCTCCAGCGAGCGCCGCCCGGGCCGACCGGATCTTTTGTGGCTATATGCCCCGATCCCGTGCGGCCGCTAATCCAGCGCGCGTCTGTGCGGCTGCTACCGGGTGTCGACATGTGGCGCCCGTGTTTGAATAATCCCGGAAAATTATTTATTCCTTGTGCACAAATTTTTAGAAACTTGTAAAAATCATCGAAAATTCATATGAACTCCAAAAATTACAAATAATATACCGTTGGAATCCTCTCGTCATGTAGAATATTTTAGAACTTTCAAAGTTGCATTTTATGAACTAGAATTAAATCTAATAATTAAATAAAGTACCTTGCACATACATGCATATCATTTTTTCCTGCATATTAAAAATGTGAAAAATGCATAATTATGTTCTATTAATTAATATATGTCATCTTAGAGTTACTTAGAATTTATAAACTTATATATTATTTATAAATAATTTATTTCTCTCAGAATTAATTCATTAGAAATTCATAATATTGCACTAAAATATAAAATTAGACCAAAAATTAGTTGATAGGTTTGTTAATATTTTGAACAACTAAATTTGTGATTTATGCCTTCAAGAACCATATTAAAAAATTTAGAAATAATCTTCCCTATTATGAATATTTAGTATAGTATAAAAATTCATTTCGAAAAAACATTTCATATAAATTCCAGCCGCACATTGATCTAATAAAGTTCCTTTTTCTGAAATCACCATCATACTTTTCTTGTCATATCATCGCATATTTCTCCTTGTCATATGCATTCATAAGCATATCATCGCATGTGAGCGTTATTGTCACATGCGATGACAAGTAAAATATTAGATATCATTAGGTGCATAACTAATCGCACATCGCACATCATTTCACATATTTAGAAAACGTCACGGAAGATCAAGATCTAGCGCTGATCGCTTCGGAGTCGTCCGTCGCTGAAGACCTTCCTTTTGTTTGTGCTAACTCTCAGCAAATCGAAGGCAAGCCCCGGTGCATTAACTTTGTTTTAAATTTTTATTTTATCACTATGTATTGTATTGCTAATGTATTGTGCATTAAGTTGTATGAGTTGTTTGGAACCCTAAAATGCATGATAGTACCAATTACCCCTATTGAGTATATATTGGTACATGTAACTCGATGTAGAGCTAGGCTATGAGTTCTAATCAACGATAGAAGTCGAGAGAATGAGAAACCTCACTCGCGAGATTATAATTTAGACTTTATCTCACACTTAAATAAATCTAAGACCAGACGGGGATAGAGTATAGAAGGGATTGAGAAGGCTGGGCTTTGATGGTGGTAGCCCCGTCTGTGTCGGTTAAGGACCGATTCGAGTGTGGCTCTGTTGAGCAAGTTTGAACTGTATCGAAGGCATATTGGGGACATGGGACTCAGAAAAATGATGTAGTTCGATACCGTAGTGGTTAGACGTAACTTTACCTCTCTTTCGGCGGGGAGTAAAGAAAAGCCTTAGATCTAACCATGGATGCACCTGGCGCGGTGATCGCATGGAGGACCATGTGCTTGGGAGAGGTGCGCGTCGGACCGACCCTATGGTATTGTTGTGAAAGGTTGTCACGTGCGGCTTCTGGGAAGCGCGTACGTGTCATGTATTTCAGGTTTTTCTCAGCTGGTGTAAATCGATTATAATCGCTGCCCCTCACAGTAACGAGTACCACTTGTTCACTGCGTCATGTCGTAGTAACAACTAAACTAATAATAATGATAATATGATTTGTTTGCTTAGTTATAAGTAATTGTTTGGCAACCATAATTGTGGTAGATGATAATGCAAATTAAATTTACATTCCGTGAACTGAACTTATCGCTAAAACTTGAAAGTAAAGATCCATTGTTAGTGCTATGTTTATGCAAATGGCCATCTTTTGAGTCAGCCTCTCATGCTTAGCAGTCGGCTGTAGTTAGCAAATTTTGACGGGTAAGACTTGCTGAATAGTTAGTACTCACGGTTTGTTGTTTCTTCTTTTTGTTGTGTTAGTTCTCCCTGCAGGTAGCTAGTGTGGCTGTTGCGGTTAAAGAGTGTGGGAAGATGAGGCTCCTACGAACTGATCCTGTGAACTGGTTCCCTACTCGCCGAACTTCTGTCGCGAGGTATGAAGCATGTCTTAGGATAAGATATGTTTCATAGTAGAAAACCGTCTTATCTCTTCTATATCACTTTCGCTATGTTTTAAACTCTGTTTTAAACTTATTTCTCTTAAAACTACTGGAACTTTATTATAAAACTTAATCGGTTTTCTATTTTATATTATCACTTGTGTTATAATATTTGGACATTGTTGCTCAATATTACTCGAGATCGATGCGAAGCGAGCCATCCAGTGTTTTGAGGCGGTTCTACCACAAGCGTAGCACAGGCACTTGGACTATAGAGTACTAAATACATATTGCTACAAATTCAATACTTCTGTCTCTGATAAGTCATAAATTTACTTTCAAATACAAAGCATTAAAATGTAATCTTTCACCTACCCCTCCATTCCGAAATTGTTGTTGTCATTGATTTTTAACATCAACTTTAATTGTCTTATTAAATAATATGATAAATATCATATTTTTTCTAATTTGATTTTTCATTGAAGGTGTTAGAAACACGATATATAATTTTAAACATTTGAACTAATTTTTTAAATAAGATAAATAGTTAAAGTTGATGTTAGAAGTCAACGACGACAACAATTTAGAATGAAGTGCAAAGTAACATTCCCAAGCCATACACATCCTGATAGGAGAGATATCAAGACACAGTCCAGTGCTTTATGAGCAGCTTAAAAAAATGGCCAAACCAGTCGCACCTTTGGCCGTGATTATCATAAACATGCATCTAAACATCTAACGGTTTAGGGTTTAGGGTATCATGAACATGCATCTAAACATTAAAGTTAAATAAGTTTTACTTTGATCAAACTTAAAAATACAAATGCTTATATTTTGGAACAGAGAATTTCAATTTATCTTCATTACCTAGGACCACCGAAAATTCGTATCCGTTCAGCCGCAGACGGACTCCACAGGGCGTTGAACAGGACGTGAAGAAACGAGAACGTGGAAGATACGTCTACGAGTATAATATGTGGTTACCTATTTCTAAAGTAGCTTAAAGATACATACTGAATACATATTTTTCAGATGATTGACTAATTTTTTCCTATCCTGATGCTGGCTGTGCCGCTGATCATTGTTCAGCAGCATATATGCAATACCTGCATTTTTTTTCAAGCCCGTTTGTGAGTCCGTTGCCCTGATCATATGTTTTATGAAAATTTCAAGTGCCGAGAAAGCAGGAAAACCGGGTACTAATATGTTTCTGTGAAGTCACGGACTAATAATAAACAAGAAAGATTTTAACTAATGAATCAAAATCTGACGAGGTGTCACCTAATCGACATTACAAGGAAAATCTTCAGATCAAAGATCAAACACTCTACCAACAGATACTATTTGTACTACTCTAAATAATATATGGCCTAAATAATCAGAAGCTTAATTTATGAAGTGAAACAGGCTCCAAAACAATGACGACGGCAATGGAACCACGGCATCTCGAGCGCGACCGCCGCGGTTAGACGAGACTCCGGGTTGCTCTCCAGCAAGCCACTGAGGACGTCGAACCCAGGCTGCGACAGCTTTTCCTTCGGGAACACCGCCTGCAAGAGGCCGGCGTGTCGGCAGTAATTCTCCCGCAGATCGCTCGCCTCCTGCGGCGTCGCCGCCTTCTGCAACCCAGGCCACTCCGCGAGACCCCTGCCGCCGACTACCTGCAGCACTTCTTTAAGATCCGGCTGCTCCGACCCCCTGCCAAAGAACGGAACGCCCTCGCCGGCGAGGAGCTCTGCCATGATGCAGCCGAGCCCCCACACGTCGATCCGCTCGTCGTAGATGACGCCGGAGCTGAGGAAGAGCTCCGGCGCACGGTAACGGCTGGACGACGCGAGGTGCGCCGTGCCGTCCTTCACGGCCGCTCCGAGGCGTTGAAGCCGCATATCGTGTACTTGCACCTGCACCCTTGCTTCTTCTTCTTTATCAGCTTAATCTGTTGCTCATCTACTATCACGTTCTCAGGTATGACTTCCCTGTGCAGCACTCCGGCCTTGTGCGCGCACGCCACACCGGAGATGATCTGCGTCTCGTCCTCGCTGAACGGCCGGCCCTCGCGGCGCCGCTGCTGCACGTACCGCCGCAGGTTCACCGGACCGGCGAACTCCGTGACGATGAAGCGGTCGTCGTGGTCGGTGGTGATGGTCGTGAGCAGGTTCACGACGTTCGGGTGGCCGCGGCACGCCTCGAGGGTCGCGACCTCCTGCGCGAACTCACGGGGGCCCGTCGCCACGAACTCGCCGTCGGTCCGGCTGCTGAGCTGCTTCACGGCGACCAGCCGCTCGTCGACGCTGTCCCATGCCGCGTACACCTTGCCAAACATGCCTTTGCCCGCCATCACCGCGTGCTTGTACCGATCCGCCACGGCCGGTGGCCAGCCGACGGGAGCTGCCGCCTCCTCCTTTCCCGCGTTCATTGACGTCGCGACGGCGTTGGCCTCCTCGATCTCAGCCATCATCTCTTTTCTGCGACGCTCTTCTCGTGACGAACGAGACCTGGTTGCAGGCCGGCGCGAGTTGCTGATGATTTGCGCGGATCATCGAGGCGTGGCGTTTATATAGGAGTTGGAACCGCCCCTGCTTCCTCTCGGAGTTGACTCGTCTTCGATCTGGAACCGTATTCGGTGGGAGATCGAGTCCAATTCGATTTGGGGTTCTCCACGTGCAAACATCCAATGGCTCTGATTCGGGCTCTCCATATGACCCAATGGCCTGGATTTCTCCTGTGGGGCCTTGGTCTATCGTAGTAACAACCAGTCAAACATAAAAGTTAAACAGTAAAAATCTGTTTGTAAATTTATGGTCTGTTTGGCACCCTTGTGAATTGTTAAAATCTAGATTTTAGAGGTGAATTTTATAATTCAGATTATAGGGAAAATCTGGTGCAGGTGTTTAGAGGTCAAATTTTAAAGTTTGCATTTTTTTAGTTATATTTTGTCTATTACCTATGTACCTTTTATTTATTTTTTACAAACCCTATCTATAATTTTTGTGTCACATATTATATCTCTAAAATTCTATATTTAATGGAAAAATAATAGATTTATCTATCTCCATCTGTTTTGAAATTCTATTTTTGTTAGACCTCTCTCCACTGTCGTACTTTCACACAGTGCTGCACAGTGACACCAACTTCAATAGCTTCCTTCATAGCATTGGCGTATCATTGTCCTTGTCGATGACTCCTAACCTTCGAGCAGCGCTGAACGGCAACTCAAACACCTGTAGTGGTGACTCAAACTAGTGCCATCTCTCTATCTCTCTATGGTGTCACCCTTCAATTAAATCTTAATTCATGAGAGAAAAAAATAGAAGATATATATTGCTACAATATTTTTATTTCTTTAACTTGTTTAAACGCCACTTGTTATTTTCTTGTCATCTCATTACATCATCAAAATCTGTTTAGATATGAGCAGACAACAAAGTTCTGTAATGCAGACTAACTTTTTTATTTATTCAGTTAAGATTAGTTTTGATTTTATTAAAGTCAAAAAGGCATTGTGCAAGTAAAATCGTTGTAACTCCACACAGCGACTCCAACTCCAACAGACTTGAAGGGTCGCCGTCCATATTGAAGATCCTAACCTTCAGGCAACACTGAGCGATGACTCTAACACCCGTATTGATGATTCAAATTTCTGCCATCCCTCTATCTTTATAGTGTCACACTTCAATTAAAATCCAAATCACAAAAGACTTTGTTACTTTCTTACCATATCAATATATCATCAAAATCTATCTAGATATGAGCAGTCAGCGAGACTTTGTGATACAGACTGACTCATTTATTTCTTCGGTTCGGATAAGTTTTAGTTTCGTTCAATTAAAAAAACATTATGCAATGGTTAAATTGGAGCAAGTATCGTGTAAATTTATTTTTTTAGCTCATCTTGTATCTTGTCATACTTATACCGTAGAAATTGTGTCATATTTTTTTTTGTCTATATTAGAGCGAGAATGCGTCATATTGCTTTCTCGTATAGAAGAAAAAGCATCACATTGCTTATCCGTAGCATAGCACGGCCACTCAGACTAGTAACATCTACTCCTTTTATTCTTTAATTGATATCGCCGTTAACTTTTAAATTTAACTTTGACTATTCTTTTTATTCAAAAAAATTGCTCAAATATGTAAAATGATTCAAATAATTCTAATGATACATCAAATTATATCAAAATATATGAAATTTATTAAAAAAAATTGAATAAAATAAATAGTCAAAGTTGAATTTAAAAGTCAACGGCGACAACAATTAAAGAACGGAGGGAGTATAATTGATCAAAGTCTAAGGGTGTTACGCAGACCAGAGAAAAATTGTTCCTTATAACTCTGCATGATTAGAAGCGTGTCGGCTAATTATGGAAAACTCGTTGGTCTTAGACGCTGGTCAATTATAGATAGAGAGAGTACGACGCAGTCACGGACATGTGGCACATGGTTGGATCGAGGGACATGTTCAAAACTTCAAATATACACTTTCATATCTGGCAATATATCATTTATTTTTCAAGATCACACATGGCGCATTTCGTATTAAAAGAGAGAGAGAAAAAGTACAAGGTGACTTCTCATACGACTTAGTTACAAACTAAAGACTAATCGCCAATAAAGCGCGACCACACAAGGAACTCAGCCTGACCCGAAACACGCGCGTGTCTATGGCCTTAGCTGCAACTACATACGCCAACAAACAGTGGTGCCTGAAAACTCTAGCATTGCGCTCGAGCCACAGTGTCCAAAGAACAAGAACAACTAGAGAGTAAAAAAAAACTGCGACGGGCTTTAACAACACATTTCCGGTTGGTGAGCCACCAATCCGTGATCCTCTCATCCGTGTGAGGCATAGCGCTTGCCACCCTCAAAACCGTAGAATGCAAAACCACACTTCTCTACTAAAAACGCACGTGAGGAGAAGGTGGTCAATTGTTTCCAAAGCTTGATCACATAGGGCACAAGGACCATTGTTCTGCAATCTGTGACGCTAGAGCTGATCGGAAGTCCAACATCGACCATGAAGCACTAACCAAACAAAAAAATAACCTTTACCTGGGGCCTTGGTTTTCCACAGCTATGATATCCCATACACCGCTGATTGCCCGATGAATAAGGCTTGGTAGGCGGAGCTTGTTGAGAAAGTCCTCGATGAAGTCCCGCAACCGCTCCCATAAGCGCAAATACTCAAGAAGGCATTGGACAGAAAGGCTGCCTACCAGGTCGTGTACCCATGCATTGTTGAGCAAGGCATCGGCCACAAGACGCTTGTTCCGGCGAGGCTAAAGAGGTTCGGGGCAAGGTCGGCGATGCACGCGCCATCAACCCACAGGTCTGTCCAGAATAGGACCGAACGACCATCTCCAAGCTCGATACGTGTCGAAGCCCTGAAGAAACTTGCAGCGACCGGTTCTTCCCGAATCGGCAAGGATGCCCAAGAACGAGACGGATCCGTGCCCTTGAGCCAAATCCAACGCAAACGGAGAGCCAGACCACACAAGCTGATGTCAACGACTCCTAGGCCACCCAAGTGCAAAGGGCGCTGAACCTTTTTTCAAGCGACAAGGCATTTGCCACCACGCACTACTTCAGTTCCCTACCAAAGAAATGCCTTCGTCATCTTGTCTCGTGCTTTGATGACCCAAGAGGGAGCCGCGAAGCAATTGCGATGTAGATTGGGATGACCAATAGAGTGGTCTTGATCAGTACTAGACGACCGCTCCGGTTCAGCATCTTCCCTTTTGAAGTTGGTAGCTTGTAATTGCCAGATTTGTAGGTGCAGCACTCCTGAGGGTAACGATCATGTCCTTTTCTTTTCTTTTCTTCATCGAAGAAGATCGCAACCATGCCAAGTTGTACAACTTGTAATACTAAGTCATTAGCAAATATAAATACAGGCCAACGATGATTTCCACGGCGGAGCGTACCTCCTATCTGACCCACCGAGCGAGCAGAGCAGAGCAGGTTAGGGCTGAAAACGGTACGAAAATTTTCTGTTCCGACCACGTTTCATTTCCTTTTTTTTCTATCGTTTTCGAATAGACAGAGAAAAATAAAAACAGTAACGAAAACGATATAGCCTTTTTTCCGACCGTTTCAGCGGAATTCTGTTTTTAGAAATTTTTTCGTTTTTTACCGTTTTTCCCAAATACAGTAATGAGATCTCATTTGAACATGTTTTATAAAAAATAAAAATTATGAACCAAATAATCTCTTATTGACGTATATTATTGGGTTGTGTGTTGTGAATTTAATTATAATTTGTATTATATATATTGTAAGACTTAGATCGTATAGTGAATATTCAATATTTATTTTATTTATATTTTTGATATTTTTTCGGTTATCGACTGTTTTGTTTTGTTTTCGAATTATGTATTTATCCGTTTGTTTCATGTTTCTGACTTTTTCGTTCCTGTTTCCATTTTATGTTATAAATATGAAAGTAAAAATGATTAAGCCTTTTTTTTACTGTTTCTGACCGTTTTCAGATGAGGTCACGAGTCAGCGAGTGCCCTACTGACGTCCTCTGCTTCTACAGCAGGACATACAAGTCATAAAAGCCAGTTCCTTTTTTCAGATCGATTTCCCGTTCCTTTCACGAGCGCACCAATGGCCAAAGCTCACATACCAAATATCGGTTAGCCTGCGGACCCCGACGTTTTGGCGGCCACTTTCCTCGCCCCCGTCTCGCCCGCGCGTGGGTGCAGAAATGAACTGCTCTGCAGCACTCAAACGCGAGCTCGCCAAATCTTGGGAGAGCACCGGCGCTATTCCAAACAGACACCAAATCAACGCTGGCGCACGTCAGCAAGCCAAAATTTGGCAGGCTTTCCGATGGCATGCATCCAAACGTGCCCCTCATAACTTGCAAGTCATCCAACGCGGATGCCGCTTCGATTTCACTGCAAACATGCAACACCTCCCTTGCATGGAATGCATTCTCTTTCCAAACTGATTCCTATACATGCATCATTTAACAGTTTCAAGAAACTATGCTGTGCTAGAAGTGTGTCAGCGAATTGTGGAAAACTCATTTGTGAGTAGAAGTTGATCAATTATAGATGGAGAGAGTACGATGCAATCACGGCCCTGTGGCACGTGGTTGGATCGAGGGACATGTTCAAAACTTCAAATGTACGCTATTATATCTGGCAATATATCCGTCGCAAAAAATAAATCTGGCAATATATCATTTATAGCAAGTAATTGCCGGATTTGTAGGTGCAGCAGCACTCCTGAGGGCAACGGTCATGTCCTTTTCTTTTCTTTTCTATTCTTCATTGAAGAAGATCGCAATCATGTCAACTTGTAATGCTATGTTATTAGCAAACATAAATAGAGGCCAACTATGATTTCCACGGCGGAACCTCCTATCTGACCCACCGAGCGACCTAGAGCAAAGCAGGTCACGAGCTTCTACAGCAGGTCCTCTGCTTCTACAGCAGGACATACAAGTCAAAAGCCAGCTCCTTTTTTCAGGTCGATTTGCCGTTCCTTTCACGAGCGCACCAATGGCCAAAGCTCACATGCCACGAGTACATAACGAACCAAGTCAATAACCCACTTATATTTACATTTACGCAACGTTACCACTTACCGCCACACCTAGGAGCTCGCTCCGAGCAGCAGCAGAGAACTGATCAGATCTCCTCTCATCGCGGCTCGATGACGGTGATGGAGACGTCGTTGACGGACCTCGGCGAGGCCGTGGACTCCGTCCGGGTGCTGAGCTGCAGCTGCGCGGCGGACAGCGCCGGCTTCCTCAGCCGCGTCGCGAAGAGCGGCGGCGCGCCGGGGTCGGGGAGCTTCATGTGGTCGCTGATGAGCATGAGCAGGACCGTGGACATGGTCGGCCGGACGTCGGGGTCCTCCTGCACGCAGAGCAGCCCCACGTGGTAGCACCGCCACGCCTCCTCCTTCGCGTACGACGACCGCCCCAGCGACGGGTCCATGAACTCCGCGGCCAGGTCCTCCGTCCACAGCTTCCACGCCTGGCGGAAGAGGAATTAATTAAGCGTCGTTTGATATGGAGAGAGAGAAAGGGATGGGGAGGGGAGTGATTCGGGTGCTGCTTGACTGACGTACGTCTTGGATGAGCGACTGCTGGTGCTCCTCCAGGTACAGCGCGCCGTTCCGCTGCCCGCTCAGGATTTCGAGCAGGAGGACGCCGAAGCTGAACACGTCGGACTTGACGGAGAACACGCCCTCCAACGCGAACTCGGGCGCCAGGTACCCGCTGCGCGCGTCGTTCCATTTTATTAATTTGCAGCGCACAGATATATATATATATATATATAAACACATTGGAGACAAAGACAATTTGGACGTACTACGTTCCGACGACGCGTCCCGTGTTGATCCCGTCGGACTCGTGATCCTCGAAGATCTTGGCCATGCCGAAGTCGGAGATCTTGGGGCTCATCTTGTCGTCGAGGAGCACGTTGCTGGCCTTGAGGTCGCGGTGGACCACCTTCAGCAGGGAGTCCTCGTGGAGGTACAGCATGCCGCGGGCGATGCCCAGGATGATCTTGTGTCGCGCGCTCCACCCCAGCTGCGCGCTCTTGCTCGGATCTGCGAACCGGTTACTAGTAAGCACATCGCTGTCGAGATCATTACTACTCTGTAGTAGTAGGAGTACTGATGATGAACCGAACAGAGCACTGAAGAGTAGTTATGGCGCGAGGAGGAGGACGCTGAGCCTAACCACCGCGAGAGCTACGTGACCACCTACCGAAGATGAAGGCGTCGAGGCT
This sequence comes from Zoysia matrella, assembly GCA_001602295.1. Lineage (NCBI taxonomy): Eukaryota > Viridiplantae > Streptophyta > Magnoliopsida > Poales > Poaceae > Zoysia > Zoysia matrella. The sequence goes on from BCLG01002630.1 coordinate 37,074, forward strand.
CCCGTTGGGCAGGTACTCGTAGACGAGCAGCTTCTCGTCGCGCTCCGCGCACCACCCCAGGAGCCGCACCAGGTTGCGGTGCTGCAGCTTGGCGATCAGCTCCACCTCGTTCCGGAACTCCGCCGCGCCCTGCCGCGACCGCGCGGACAGACGCTTCACCGCGATCTCCGCGCCGCCGCTCAGCGTGCCCTGCCGCCCGAGGTAGCGGAGGTAGAAATCATCACTCATCAATCCATCAGCGGGGAAGGAAGGACGAAAGAAAAGGCAGGAGGAGATGGCGCGGTTGGTCGCTTACCCTGTATACGGGTCCGAAGCCGCCCTCGCCGAGCTTGTTCGCCTTGGAGAAGTTGTCGGTGGCGGCGAGGATGGAGGCCAGGTCCATGAGCGGCAGGTCGGAGCTCGACCGCGGCCACAGGCTCTCGAGCAGCGACCTCCGGATCGCTGAACAAATGAAACTATTACGCGAACACAAGAGAAGCAACGAGACAGAGAGAAGCAGAGTAGCTCGATCACCGTTGCGCTTCCTCCACCGCCAGCAGTAGACGCAGTAGATTAGCGTGCAGACGATGACAGTGACCAGCACGCCCACCATTATCCGCATCCCGTCCTGGCTCGACCCGCCGGTGCTTCCCCCCTTCGGCGCCGCCGCGTCCATCAGCCGCCGGTAGCCACCAGCGAGACGCCGTTCAGCCGCCATGCCCTGCTGCGCTTCCGCAGTCCCGGTGAAGCTGCCTACCGGGCGTCTACGACGAGCATGATCCTGCCATGTTCTTGTTGTCTGGAGAAGGAAGGAAATCTGGGGCGGGAATAGGCGGAGCTGTAAGTGTTGAATGGACGACGAGGAGAGAGAGCCGTGAGTGAGAACGAGGGGGAAGTGGAGTGAGCGATGAGGGCGGCTGCGGAATGCGGACTGCTTTTGTCGCGTCGCCACCGGGATTTGGCGGGCGCGTTTGATCCAGCTGGTGACTTTTTAGCTAGCCATGGAAATAACGACTGATCTTTTTCTTCGTGCCACGGTTCGTTAGGTGACGTGAGACGACGGATTCCGACAAGAGTTTCTTCTAGAGGGATCGCGCCACGTCAGTCGTCGTCTTGCTGCTTTTTGCATATCATTTTTTACGTCCCAGCTCAACAGCCCAATATCATGTTTCTATATTACTCTAAGACGAACTCATAACAAACTACTTCCTCTCGTTTTAAAATATTGACCACAGTTGACTTTTAACGTCAATTTTAACTATTCGTCTTATTAAAAAATTTATTTAAATGTGTAAAATTTTGTTATTATTCAATTTATCATTAGTGAAATTTAAATCACGATTAATAATTTTACACATTGATATAAATTTTTCGAATAAAACAAATAGTCTAAGTTGATGTTAAAAATTAACAGCGTTAGTAATTTAAAATCAGAGAGAATAGAATTATTTTTATGACTGCTGCTGCTAATGTAAAGTAGTAAGTGTGTGTCTTAGGTGCCACTAGAAACATAGAATGGCAGTTGCCGTGCTTTATAACTCTTTATGGCATTATTAAACAATAGTATATTACGTAGTTTTATGTAGTTTTAAATGTATCGTTCTATCAGTTTATATGTTGAAATGAAACACTAAAATACAGTTACGAAAGAAAAATAAAGCGAAATGAGCCGGAAAGGTCAACCGCAGAACCATCAAAAGCACCGTCCAGATCGCTGGGAGCAAGCTAAACTCACCGTGACCTTGAACTTTACAACAGACTGGACGTGTCTACGCCCATGTTGTCTTCTTCATCGGAGCTATCACCGTACCGTCGCTGTAGCTATAATTGTGAAGTAGACAACTAAAAGATTATTCAGATAGCAGTATCACCCTCAATTAGATCACTATATGAATTACAGATTAACCATAACTAAGAGAACAGATTCTGAATATATTGGACAATGATGTTCAGCAGTTCAGACACAATGGCAAATTTCACGAACCTGCAAAGCAGTATGCTCATGTGACTCACTGGTACTATCGTTAGAGCAGAGGAATATCTTCAAAGATATGAACTTCAGTACGTTCCAGAGATTTGAGAGGATTAGATGCGAGAAGATCTAAAACCAGTTGTCAGCTACAACTGTTAAGAATCTTGTTTTCAAAATCAATACTTCTTCATAAAGAGGTTAACAATTGTATGTACCTATCTAGAATACTAACTACTTTCAACAGTTGCTCAATCTGACTTACGGAGCAAAAAATGCCCACTACGAATAATCCAACGGAAAGGAAAACATCTTTCTAAGGATTCATAATAGTAGTAACAACTAAAAAAAATGCTTCAGGGAATTATGCATTAAGAACAAATTTCTATTATCTAGAAAAACTTACTTGGTTGGAGCGCCAGTTGCATAAAGAGTTTTTTTTACAACATACTCCATGTACAGATATTTGTTAGGATAGAAATAAAAATTTTGCACCGTAACCATGTCAACATTTGGCCAATGAACTGGTGGGAAAACTACGACAAATGAAATATAAAAATTTGTAACGCAACTTGGGAATCTGAATGAGCTCTCAGTAACAATGGTTTAGTATTTGGGCAGCTGAAAACTATGACAAATGAAATATAAAAACTTGTAAAGCAACTTGAGAATCTGAATGAGCTCTCAGTAACAATGGTTTAATATTTGGGCAGCTTATCAATTTGGATATCCAATAATGTTTTGTCCGAAGACAACTTTGTGAGGTTTTCTTTTTCAGCTAATGGCAAAACTGTAACCACTGGTTCTGTAAATGATGATGACAGAATTAAATTCGTATATTGACCAAGGCCTCTTGCTCGTTTCTAGCAAAGCACCATTGGTCCAAATGGCCAAATATAGAGTGATAAAAAAGAAATATGTGAACTTGGGCAAACAGTCTCCTCAATTCATGAACCACGCAACCCAATATCACTTCATTCCCTACCCTGCTGGACAGAAGCAGCATCAAACAGGGCACATCGTGTGCAGAAAGGAACTTATATGGAGGAGGTCGAACCTGAGCTTGTGGTTCTGCGTAGCAGGTGATCGTCATGCGCCCACAGTGCCCAGGCAAGCATTTTGACGAACACCTCTTGGATGTGGCATGGAATGTGAGGATGACGAGGAGAGGAAAGCATAGGAGAACTCTACGACCTTGAACTTCACGATGAAGTGGTCCGGCGATGGGCCGGGCCCGTCGTCACCTTCGTAGGAGTTACAACCGTCGCTGTCTTGCCGGACGGACGGAGGAGGCAGGGACTTCAACCAGGCTCATGCGACAGTTGCCCCCGATGAAGAGAAGGCTTCGGTGGCGCCGGGTGGTGTGACACCCCGTGTTTTTGCAGCAACAGAAGAATTTCAGTTGCACAGGTGAGCTTTGAAATTTCAGAACCGAGCTCAGTAAATTTTTGAAACAATTCAAGTAGATTTTTGAAAATTTTCAAATTTGAATTCAAACTTCAAAACCCAAGTTCAAAATTTTGAAAGAAAGGTTGTGAAATAAAATTTCCCTCAGAAAATTTTTGCAAAGACTTGAATTTAGGAAAAATTTTCTAAAAATTTATTTAAAGTTTAAAAGGCCCATATTGATTATTTCTTTTAAATGATTTCTTGTCTTCATAATTTTGTAGAATGAAAAATATTTCGATTTTGAACTTAGGCCCAAAATAAAGATTGTTACTCTCAAAAATTTGTAGCTCTCTGCAAAGTTTCAAAATTTTTAGAGCTCAAAAAGTACGACTTTCGAAGCAAAACAGTGAGCAGCGCAGTAATTCAGAAAAAATCAGAAATTTGGAAAATCCTCGTGGGACCCACCTGTCAGCCGCCCAGGTCTCTTTCCGCAACCTCCAGACGCCCCCGTGCCGTACAGCTGTTGCCTTCCAGGGGAGCCGCCTGTGCATGCAAGCCACGAATGCCGCGAAGTGTCTCCCAATTCAATGCGCTGAGGAGTGCCTCTGCCCTCTCCCGGTCGAGCCTGCTTTTCCTCTCTCTCACTCTGGTTCCTTTCTCTCTCAAGCTCTCTCAGCTGCCACCCTGCCCTTTGGAGCGCCACCACGGAACACCTCCCAGCAAGCCTTCTCCGGCCACTTGAACTTGCGAGCAGCGGCGCCCGAGACCCTTCCAGCCTCCTTTTCCTTTGCCTCTACTTCCCTCGCATTGAATCGCATCGATTTCAACTTTTTCCCAAATCGCGTTCTTCGAACCCGGCTGCCATTCTTCATCGAAATCCGGCGGACTACGGTGAGCCTCGCCACAATCCCTTCCGGCTCTGATCTCCTCGCTCAAGGGCGCATCTTTTGGTCCTACTAATCGACCCAATGCTCGAAGTATGTCGCAGGGATTTCAAAGTTGAACTTCGGCCATGGTCAGGACCCGACCCACCCCACCATCGAGCCCCCTCTTCAAGGCTCCCGCGATGACGTCTTCTATCACGCCGGTCTTCTCTGCACTCCGGTGAAGCTGTAGGAGCAAGAATCTCGGAATTTCGTTGATCGTAGAGTCGCCACGACCCCGCCGGACTTTGTCTCAGACCGCCTCTCACCGCTGACCCGATTCCGGTGAGCACCCCCACCAAGGCGACCACCCCTACGGGCTACTCGCGCTGCTCAGATCATTTTTTGTGTTCAGGCTATCGTGCTTGACCACCGGGAGCGGCCCTCCGGCGACGGCGCCGCCGCGCTGGCCATCTTGGCCATGGCCGGCTGGTGCTCCAGCCGTGCCCCACCCTGGGATCTTTTGTGGCAATGCAGGATCCCCTGCGGCATCTCTGTGGCCGCTCGTGTGGCCACGTCCCAGTTAGGCTGGAAATTTGTATTATTTGCGAAATGATTTTTAAATGATCCGAAAATGCTTTAATTTTGTAAAATCCGTAGAAACTTCATTATATCTCTAAAATTTATGAAATAAATTTTGTTAGACTGCTCTCAACTAGAACTATATTTTGAAGCTAACATGTTTTCATTTTATGCATTAAAATAATTTATTTAATTTAGATTATTAAATAATTCATTAATGTGTTATCATTATTCCTTGACATGATAAAATCTTGAAAAAATTCACTTTTCTGTATATTTAATTAAACCATTTGGATTCTTCAAAGTTACATGTTTATATTCATCAAAAATGATTTTATAAAGTCTATATTTTGTTTAAACACTATTTAATTCATTATAAATTCATTTGATTTTAATAAATCCTAGAAAATATACTCTTCTGTTTATTTATTTAGAATTTATGTTTTAGAAAAGTTTCATATTTAATTTCATTAAAAATAATTTTATTAAATGTTTTATTATGTTTAAATGGTATTTAAATCATTACAAATCTATTTGATTTAAATAAATCTTGAAACTTTCTCAAAATTTATTTATAAGCTCTCTGATTTTATTTGAAACTTAAGGCAGAGTTTGTATTTTCGAAAATCAGATTCAAGAAGTTTAGTAACCAAATTTACCGGTCTTTCTTTTGAAAATAAAAAGCTATCATCGTATGTGCATACTCCGGCTTATGCATATCATTTCATGTTAGAAGCCGAGCTAACTGAGGAGTTTTCGTTCGTCAAGTAAACTAACTTTGAGCAAAGCCCAAGCAAGCCTCGATGCATTAATCTTGTTTTAACTGTTTTATATTTTATCACTATATAGTATATGAATTATGTACTGTTGAAAGTGCATTTAGGATCCTTATAGATTTTAAGATGAATTATGACCAACAATGGAAGCATTTGATGGCTCTTTGTGACTATGTGTGCAGGGACTAAAGTATATGGATGATTATTAAACCCCCAAAAGAAAGAGAAAATTGTTGACTCCTTGGCTCTGTTGGTTTTAGTATTTATATCTTTTTGAGTTATAGGAACATCGCACTATCAAAAGGGGTTCAACATTTTCTATCTTGAAAATGGTTAAGTGCTCAAACTTTCCTCTTTCATTTTCAATCTAAATTATCTATATTTGGTCACTGGCTTCGGACTTGTCCATCCAATGACCGGACTCCAGAGAGGGAGCACGCAGTCACTCCAGACTTATCCGGGTGTTTAGACTTGTCTGGCACCGGACATGTCCGGCTTAGTTGCGGACTCCAGAGAGTTGTCCCTCCAGCAAAGCCGGACTAGTTCGCTCCTACGGACTAGTCCGGGCTCGGCTTTGTCCATCAAGGCCTGCGGATTCTAGAGCTGTAGCATCCCGTTATTTTTTTGACTTGTCTGCCAGTGGAGTTGTCCGCCAACGGACTCTAGAGCGGTTACACCGCGGCCTGATCAGACTTGTCCGTGCCCTCTGCGGACTCCAGAGAGATAATCATATACCGTTGAGCCCGATGTCTGAACTTGCCCGAACCTGCAGACTAGTCTGCTCATGGTATTTTTGAAAGGTCATCTTTGATTGATCTATATAATCTCCCTTCTCCTCACGTCTTAGGATTACTAAAAGCTTTCACATCTTTTCAAATTGCGCCCTGAGACCCTCTGAGATCCACCTCTCCTCCTATACTTGTTCTTCATTGAATCCTCTAAGGTTTTGATTGAAGAAAGAGGAGATTGTAAGTCCTTCATCTCTTTGATCTATTTTGAGCACTTGATCTTTCATTGCAGAACTTGCAGGGCTTATTACTTCTAGAGATTTGTCTCCTAGACGGCTAGGTGTCAGTCAAAATTCATCAAAACCGTTGTGGTGAGATCCGGAAGGTTCGTATCACCCTCTTTCAATTTTGTGAAAAGTCAAGTTGATCTTTGTGGTCACTTGGAGAGGTTTAAGGTTAAGTGCAACCCGATCCTTTGTGGACTCCTTAACGGAGACGTAGGCTTCTATGTGGAGCTGAACATCGGTCAAATATCTTTGTGTCTCGTGTCTCCTTTTGGGTTTGTGTTTGATCTATTTTTCTGCTGTGATTAGTGGACTTATCTGCAAGGACCGGACTCGTCAGTTGACGGACAAGTCCGACTGACCGGACTAGTCTGCCCTCTGTTTTAATGATTAATTTGTTTTTATGTGTCAATTTTTAGATCGTTGCCTATTTACTCCCTCTAAACAACTTTTAATTAGTATCAGAGCAAAGACTCTCTTTTCAATAGCTTAACAGCTAAGAGAGTTAAAGATGTCGATCGAGAAGATTGGTGATTCATCCTCAAGCAAGAAGAACTACACCAACGTCTAGTTCGACTACAACGAGCTGAAGACTGAGTTGAAGATTGGGCAAGCCTCGAGGATAATTCCCATCTTCGATGGAACCTTCTACGAGCACTGAAAGTTTCGGATGATCACCTACCTTGAGTCGATGGGGCTATAAATCTTGAAGATTGTAGAGAAAGGCTTCACCTTCGAGAATGAAGAAGAACCTCTCAAAAGGATAAAGTCAACATGCACCGCAATGTTCAAGTTGCCTCTGTGTTCATTTCGGCACTAAGCCCAACTGAGTACACCAAGGTGATGGGGATAAGAAATGCCCACAAAATTTGAAAGAAGCTTGAGATCATCCATGAAAGGACAGACACCGTCAAAGAAGCTAGAGAAGATCTCCTAAGAGAACAATACAACTTGTTCATCAGGAAGAAGAATGAAGGACCTCAAAAAGTACATGACCGTCTCATGGAGATCGTCAACAACAAAAGAGCTCTAGGAGTGAAGCTTGAAGACATCGAAGTCAACAAAAAGTTACTTCAAGTCCTTCAACCTTGGAACTCACATTTGTGTACTCTTATTAGGGAAAAAGAGAACTTCAAAAACTTCACCACGGATGAAGTACTCGAACGGCTTCTTGCTCAACAAAATCAAGATGAAGAAGCAAGAAGGGTCAACTCCCTAATCTACAACACCGCTTCCGAAGAAAAGGGCATGGCTCTCAAAGCTAAAGAGAAGAAGGTGTATCTTCAAAGCTCAAGTGAAGAAGAAAGCGATGATGAAGAGTCAGCGCTGCTCATAAGGAAATTTAAGAAGTTTGTGAAGAAAAATGGCTTCCACAAGAAGAACTTTAGCAAATGTAAAACTAGAAAATCTAAAAGAATTTGCTATGAATATGGAGAGGAAGGTCATTTCATTGCAGAGTGCCCCAACGCTAAAAACAAGGATGAGAAGGAGAAGAAGAGTGACAAGGAGTACAAGAAGGACAAAGACAAGAAGTACAAGAAACAAGCCCACATAAGAAAAGAATGGAACTCCGACGATGAAGGAATTGCTACCTTGGCAATAGGCATCACTTCTACCAACACCTCTCTTCGGAAGCTTGAGCGATGAAAAAGAAGCTGCATTCACTTGTCTCATGGCAAAGGGGTAGTGAAGATGATGATGATGTGCCTAGCTTTCTTGAATTAATAAACATTCTCGAGAAACAAAGAAAAGAAATTGAGAAGCAAGAGGATATTCTTGAGAAGCAAGAAGACTTACTTATTCTTGAGAAGAAGAGAAACTTTGATCTTGAGAATATCTTAGCTCTTGAGAGGAAGAAAGGAGATGAATTAACTAAAGCTTTGGCTGAAGTTAATGATGCTAGCGAAACCTTTAGACTCACTAATGATGTACTTCAAAAGAAGTTTAACACCTTGGAAAAACTCTGCTCTTCTTTTAAAGTGCAAGTTAGCGAACTTAAAGGAGAAGCAACTTCTTTGAAAGAAACGTCTTGCCCCCTTCGATTGCTATTTGTGACAGGTGCAAAGATGTGGAGATTGAGAAGTTGATTGAGAATGAGAAGATTATTGTACAACTTCAAGAACAAGTCAAGACCCTCAATGCACAAGCTGAACAAAGCAAGATCTTTATTGAGCAAGAAAAGGCCAAGTACGCATGAGGAGTGTACATAAACACTGAACGCCCACATGTTAAGGATGGCATTGAATATGAGAAGGGTAAGAGTCACAATCCAAGAGATAGTACGAACGGCAAATAATTTGTGAAGTTCACCAAAGGAGAAAGCTACAAGGCCAAGAATGAAGCTTCACCAACACCTCCTCTAAAGAACACTAATGCTCTTCATTCTGCTAAACTTTTTCATGATTTTGATGTTTCTTATGTGCTAATCAAAAATGCTTTTGGTATAGTTATTGCTAGATATGTTGGGCCATGTCACAAGAACACCAAGTCTTGTGTGTGTGTGTGCCAAAATCTCTTGTTGCTAACGTGAGAGGACCCAAACAAATTTGGGTACCTGAAAACAAAGCCTAATCTGTTTTGTAGGACTACTCCTTCGGTGGAAGAAGTTGGGTGATTGACAGTGGTTGTACAAATCATATGACCGGGGAGAAGAAGATGTTCTCATCCATTGAAGAGGACAAAGCTCAAGATGACGGTGTTACATTCGGAGATGACAAAAAGGAAAAGTTAATCGGTCTTGGAAAAATTGCTATTTCCAACAACCTTTCCATTACGAATGTTCTTTTGGTTGAATCTTTGAGCTATAATTTGTTATCCGTGTCACAATTGTGTGAGATGGGTTAAAATTGTTTGTTCACAAGTTATGATGTGACTGTCTACAAAAGAAGAAGTTGTACCGTAGCATTCAAAGGCTACTTGAAGGGAAAACTTTATCTAGTAGATTTCTCTACTAATGAAGTACTCCCGGATATGCGTCTTGTTGCCAAGTCAACAATGGGTTGGTTGTGGCATTGCCGCCTAGCCCATGTTGGCATGAGAAACCTTCATAAACTTCAAAAATGGGTCACATCATAGGACTAACAGATGTTTGCTTTGAGAAAGATAAAATTTGCAGTACATACCAAGCGAAAAAGCAAGTAGGAGCAAGCTATCTATCTAAGAACATAGTGACAACCACAAGACCACTAGAGATGCTGCACATGGACTTGTTTAGACCAGTGGCATATATTAGCATTGGCGGTAACAAATACAGTCTCATTATTGTTGATGATTTTTCTCGCTTCACTTGAGTATTCTTTTTGCATGACAAAGGTGAAACGAAGAGTGTGCTCAAAACATTCTTTAGAAGAGTTCAAAACAAGTATTAAGAAACAATCAAGAAGGAGCGACAACAACACCGAGTTCAAGAACATTCAAGTGAAAGAATATCTTGATGAAGAAAGCATCAAGCATGAGTTTTTAGCACCCTACTCCCCCCAACAAAATGGGGTTGCTAAAAGGAAAAACCAAACACTCAACGAGATGGCAAGGACAATACTAGATGAGTACAAGACGTCCGATCGTTTTTGGGCTGAACCTGTAAACACCGCGTGTCATGCAAGCAACCGCTTGTATCTATATCGACTCTTGAAGAAAACTCCCTATGAGCTTCTCACCAGTAACAAGCCTAATATCTCATACTTTCGAGTTTTTAGAAGCAAATGTTATATGCTAAACAAGAAACTCAAATCCTCTAAGTTCGCACCTAAAGTTGATGAAGGGTTCTTGCTTGGTTATGGATCAAACGCTCATGCATACCATGTATTCAACAAAACCAATGGTTGTGTTGAAATAGCACGTGACGTGATGTTTGATGAATCTAATGTCTCCCAAGAGGGGCAAGTTAATGAAATTATAGATGATGAAGAAGCTCCGACCATGGCGATCAAGAGGATGACACTTGGTGAGATCAAGCCAAAAAAAATCAAGAGTCATCTACACTCACAAGTCAAGAAGATCATCGCATGACAGGTGGTGAAGAATCAAGTGAGGAAGTTCAACAAGAGGCAAATAATGAAGTTGATCAAAATGACAAGCTTCCCATTCATGATCAACATATTGAAGAAGATAGTGACGAGACAAGACCACAAGTGTAACATCCACGAGTACATCAAACAGTACAACGACATCACCCTATCGAGCAAATTCTTGGTGACATTGATAAGGGGTAATCACTAAATCTCGTGTCGCTAAATTTTGTGAACATTACTCGTTTGTCTCCTGTCTTGAGCCTCTTAGGGTGAAAGAAGAACTAAATGATTCTGACTGAGTAATGGCGATGCAAGAGCTTAACAACTTCACAAGAAATGAAGCTTGGACTCTCGTGGAACGGCCCAAGCAAAACATTGTTGGAACTAAGTGGGTCTTCCGCAACAAGCAAAATGAAGATGGTGTTGTGGTAAAGGTGAGATTGGTGGCTAAAGGGTACTCTCAAGTCGAAGGTTTGGATTTCGATGAAACTTATGCTTCTATAGCTAAGACTTGAGTCAATTAGAATATTGCTTGCCTTTGCTACTCACCATAGTTTCAAGCTGTTCCAAATGGATGTAAAAAAACGCCTTTCTCAACGATCCGATCAAGGAAGAAGTATACGTTGAGCAACCATCAGGTTTTGAAGATAAAAAGTACTCGAATCATATGTACAAGCTTCACAAAGCTCTCTACGGGTTGAAGGAAGCACGAAGGGCTTGGTATAAGTGCTTGAGAGACTTTCTCATCAAGAAAGGCTTCAAAATAGGGAAGGCTGATTCTACTTTTCACAAAGAAAGTTTTTAATGATATTTTTGTGTGCCAAATATATATCGATGGCATTATATTTGGTTCTACTAACAAATCTCTTTGTGATGAGTTTAGCAAGCTTATGACAAAACGGTTTGAGATGTCTATCATTTGCCAAGCCAAGTACGCCCAAGATATGATCAAAAAATTTGACATGGCAAATGTAAAACCAATGAAGACCCCTATGCCTACCAATGGCCATCTTGATCTCAACAAGAAGGACAAATCCATCGATCAAAAGGTATATCGCTCTATGATTGGATCCCTCCTTTACTTATGTGCATCTAGGCCGGATATCATGCTTAGTGTGTATATGTGTGCAAGATTTCAAACCGATCCGAAAGAATGTCACTTAGTAGCCGTGAAGAGAATTTTGAGATATCTAGTTCATACACTAAACCCAGGACTTTGGTACCCCAAAGGCTCAAAACTCAATCTCATTGGATATTTCGATGCGGATTATGCCAGATGCAAAGTGGACCAAAAAAGCACATCGGGGACTTGCTAGTTCTTGGGAAGATCTCTGGTGTCTTGGTCATCTAAGAAACAAAATTTTGTTGCCCTTTGCACAGCCGAAGCGGAGTATGTCGCAACCGGTAGTTGTTGTGCTCAACTTTTATAGATGCGACAAACTCTAAAAGATTATGGTTACACTTTGAATCGTATTCCACTCCTATGTGACAATGAGAGTGCCATAAAGCTCACTTACAATCCTTGTGAGCACTCCCGCACCAAAGACATAGACATACCGCACCACTTTCTAAGAGACAACTCCATCAAAGGGGACATAGAAATTTCTCATGTATCCACACAAAAGCAACTGCCGATATTTTTACCAAACCTCTAGATGAGAGACGTTTTTGTGAACTTAGAAATGAGCTAAATATCTTTGATTCTCATAACGTGGCTTGAAGTGTTGCACATCTGTTGTGGCATAGGACAGATTTTAAAATAAAGGATTTATGAAAATATCTTGCATGTTTGGTTTTAAAAACCTCAAATGTTTCAGAAAATTTTCATTATGGAAAGTGTAATCATGATTGATTGCTTGATTGCTTCTAATCACACTTTACATAATATTTTTTTTTGAAAATTGTTTAAAAGTTCACCTTCCTCAAATATCAAGTTCTACTCCATAATTCAAGACTGCGTGGGCCGGACAAGTCCGCAGTTCCAGACTAGTCCGCTAGCGGACAAGTCCGTGAACCCTCACAAGTCCGGACCACGGGGTCTATTTAAACCCTCGAGTCTTCTTCCTCCCCAAACACTGTTCCACTTTCTCTCTCCTACGCCAAACCCTGGCTCGTGACTCCCATGGCGATCAGGCATTTCGACCAGTGAAAAGTGAATCCATTCTATGAAAAAGCTTCTCCACCCTCGGACTAGTCCGAAACCTCGAAAGTCGGCTTCATTTTCATCCTCGTTCGAAGGTAATCTCTTCTCTTTGAGTTTGAAATGTGGTTGTTCCCGTTCATAACTTTCAAATCCCTTCCATGAGGTCATTTCTAGGATGTTATAAGTGCTTTGTATGCAATATGGCTAGGAGTTGTGGTCAGATTTAAAAGTTGTGCAACTTTGTTCTTCACGTGTACTATAGAGCTACGAATAAGTTCGGGTTGCCGGACTAATCCTCTGGCGGACAAGTCCGCTTCTCCAGATAAGTCTGCTGCCAGACACGTGTTGAACAAGTTCAATCAATTTCGATCAATCATCCTCACATTACACTCTAATCTGGTACTCTGTGCAATAGTCAGTATTTCAGGTGAAGGCAGTTCTCGCCATGTTGTCAGAAAGGTTGGAACCAAAAAACGTAAAGTCTCTCTTTCTGTTGTTGACCATGATGACATTCAAGAGGAGCCTGAGGCTATCAACACGGTACTATCAACGCCTCTGGATCATGAGAGAGACAGAGAAGGTATAGATTATATGAGAAATTCTTCAGCTGTTGTGATCAGGCGTCGTGAGAACTGCTATGAAGAGACTAAACAGTGTGTTGATACTCAGTTCTTGAGTTACTTTCATGCAAATTACTATTTCTCTATATACCTGAAACTAAAGAATCCAATGATTGTTATACAGTGGGTTGATTGGGAGTACATGGCTAAAAAAAATAACCTAATGTTCAATTAAGTGATTGATGCTTGCACTTATCATAGGATTAAGGACATCTTAAGTTTCCAATACCCTTAAAACAAAGCAGTGATAGCTCTAATGCATGTACTTTAGACTTACAATCTATATGCATATTGCGCGTTTTTTTTAAAACGACGAAGATGCAATCTCCATAGATGATGAGGGGTGTTGCCGTTTCTTTGTGTCACCGTGTTTTCACAACCTATGAAATTAGTAAAAGGGATGATTCCGATAAGAACACCAGCGTCGAACCTGGGGTTTGAATGCTGACGGACAGCGTGCCAACCGCACGACTTGCGAACCGAGCTACAGCTTGTTCTCATGATATTTAACTTTGGTACAGAGAGAAAACTATGAGAAAGGAGAATGATTTGTCTCTATGAGATTGAAAACAATCTGTACTTGTCATTCTAGACTTTTTTTTTTATCTACTTGTTTAAAAGAAGTAAATGAAGACCTGAGAGCATAAAGAAATAGCAGGAGCAACATATTCTATGCTATGCTATGCTGTGCCATGTCTATATAATAACATACTCCAGTAATATCATCTTTACTATTTATTTTATTTTAAAATTATTTCAACCTTGTATATTTATGAGTCATATTTAAAATACCTTTAATGATAAAATTTTTTAACAAAATGCATTATACTTATCATCAATTTATTTTAATAAGATGAACAATCAAATATAACATTAGAAAGTAACGACGATAACAATTTTAAAAAATAAAAACAGCAAAAACCGCTCAATTACTGCTCAAAATTTAAAAATCAGAATTTAAACAAAATATAAGAGTAAATAAACTGACCTATTTTGCCAACTAATTTTTCCGATTTACAAAAGCATATTCCCTTCGTTTTTTTTATATCGCTGTTGACTTTAAATTCAACTTTGACTATTAATTTTATTAAAAAATTTTGATAAATTTTATATATTTTGATACAATCTAATTTATCATTAGAGTTATTTGAATCACAACTTAAAATTTTACGCATTCGAACAAATTTTTTAAATAAAACGAATGATCAAAGTCAATAGTGCCATAAAGAACGGAGTATGTGGTGAAAACCAAAAATAATTTTTAAAAATGACAAATTTTCCAGTTTACAATTGATTTTTCTAGTTCTTCCGGTAACATTTGTTTTTCAAAATTCTATTTTTTTTTTTTTTACCAAAAACGGGTGAATCAAACAAACCATATCGGACTGATTCTGTTAAAGAACCGAGACTTTCAGCCCTTTTATGAACCATGCTCCAACGTCAGCACCCAATGCTGGGCCGCCAAGTCATCTGATCCATCAATCTCATGCCCCACGTATCTATGTCACAAAAAGATCAGAAAATGCGTGTATTCCTAGTGTTCAAGCAATAACAGCTCACGGAAAGAAGACTCGCACAGTTGTGCGCTCGCTCCAATCCATATCAAAACTAAAATATATACAATTTACTGCCACTGTATATCAAGTCACCATTAGACCTAATACCAAAAAAGCAACGAAGAATCTGAATCCATAGACATGCCAGAATTGTCTCATACACCTCATTCCGACATTCAGAAATGACTTGAAACAGCATCATACGGTTGCAAGAGCACCAGGTATTTCCTCAAGCCACTCTGCAAAATAACACATTGTCAACAACAATCTGTTGCCCACAATAATGCAGTGGAAATACTACAGGGCACCAAAAATACTAACCCTACAGACCTAGTTGGATCAAATTGACCGTCAGTTTAACAGAGCAAGGGATATCCTGGCTGAAGTTACTGGTGCGAAGTGAGTAAAACTAATAGTAGCAGTATCGCAGAACACATTCACGGTGATGAGTTAATGCCAGCAATGCTGGGTAGGATTATACAACTTATCCTGGCAATCAGAAACAACTTCCATAGTTGCATTCTGTAACAGCTGTTGATTTTGTCGATCAGCACCACAAGTACTGTGGTATGTCCTGTCACAATTACACCAGATCCAACAGAAAAGCAGACACTGTAAATATCAATCTGTTGGGAGTGATAATGCATGTCAATACCATAAGGCATCTAGCATCACCTGATATATATATTACATATCATACAAGACAATGCGCAACTTAGATGTTAATCAAGCAACAAATGGGATTAGATGGTTTAAACGGCCAAAATCGCCTAAACGGGTACCCTCTATTTACCATTTAAACGGGTTTAAACGGCCATTTAAAACCATTTAGGAAAATATGGGTGGTGGTGCTGCTGTTGTTGCAGCTAGGAGAGTGTTTGACTGCTGCTGTTGCAAGTCCAATGGCCAACAGATCCAATAAATCCAATAAAATGTTGAGGGCAATAAATCAATGATGCAATGTGAACACCACAGTGCATCTAAAATACCTGCTCTACAAATCATGCAAGCCTATGTGCCATATCCTAGATGAGGAAATATATTGTAACCACATCATCAAACCAAATTTTACAAGCACATAAAAATGGATAAAACAGGGGCTAGAAAGGCTACAAGTCACATACTTCAGCACATCCATTATTCTTTTTTTTTTTTCTCTTTTCTGGCATCTATACCCAAATTTTGACTAACAAGATCCACACACCAAGCTCAATGACCCCAAGGCAACCACATGGCTTGCCCTTTGAGCCTTTTAGATGATGCATACACACTCAATTATGACAGGAAAAACAGTTTGAATATAAAGCATTTAGACAAGGCATAACCACTTTAGGAAGTAATACTCAAAGGAATATATATAAATATATATATATATATATATTGTAAAGATTAACAGAACAAATAAGTCAATGACAAACCTAAGTGTTTTCACTGATGCGCAATATGAACTTTTAGAGCCCATCAATTCACTCTTCTTTTAAAACGATTTCTATCTGGTGCCTTCCCAGAACATTTTGAGGCATAACCATTAGCAAGGCCTGGGACAGTGTCCTTGTATGGAAGAACAAATTTCTGCACAAATAACTTCTCACTCAATGATGCCATGGTATAGTGGCCTGGCTGACGCTTCAGCAGTGATTTCTCCTTGAGAACCTTGAGCAACCAATACCGGGGCAACAACCTCCGCTCAAGGCTATACATGATAAGCGCAGGCCTTCGCGCAATGTAGGGCAAATCCAGACCAAGATCCTTCATCAAGAAATGCATATTTACTTGAACCTTATTATCAGACAATGCCAGAACAGCTGGTGCCTTCCTCACGATTCCCAGCACATCATCATTCGAGAATCCAAGGTTCCGAAGAAGTTGTATTCTCCTGGCAACAGCCTCCTTGTTCAACAAACAGATCAAAATAAGCCCTCGGCGGAACATCCGAGAACCTCGTTCAAAACCTAGCTCCTCCACTCGCTCGACAGCCTCCCGGAGAATATTCGGGTTCATAGTTAACAGCCGAGTGGCGTACATATTGATAGTGCCAATCTCAGAAGCATTCAACCCGCATTGCCCAAGTAAAGCCAGGTTGGGTTTGGCCACCTTGTCGAGGTCGATGCTGAGGAGGCCGGAATTCATCCTGACAGCCCGCAGGAGCTTGTCGAAGGATCCCATCTCCTTGATCCAGAACTCGAAGTTGCGGCATAGGAACCTGTTGCGGAAAGAAGTGGGTGCGAGGGGGATGAGGCGCAAGATCTCGTCCCGGGACAGGCCGAGACCGGAAAGGTCCGAGACGCGGGGCGCCACGGTTTGTTCCACGTCAGTGCAGAGGATGCCTGGGTCCATGGCGACTACCGCGGCGATGCCGGCGGCGGGGACGCCGAGGGTACCGCCGAGGTAGGCGAGCACGGCGTCCGGCCTGGAGCGGGAGCTGAGGTGGGAGGTCTTCTTGACCGCCTTGAGCGCTTGCGCCCGAGTGAGGCCGCAGCGGGAGACGAGGTAGTCCACCCCGACCACGGGGGCAGAGGAGGAAAGAGAGGACGCAGACGCGGCGGCGGCGGCGGTTGAGGAGAGGAAGCGGTGGAAGGAGCGCGCCCGGAGCAGGTGAACTCGGCATGGCGTTGAGCGGGGCGTGGAGAGGAGGATGAAGGAGAGGGCGCGCGACCGGAGAAGGTGAACGGCCATGGTGTTGAGGTGGAGGCGGCGGCGGCGGCGGCGAACGGCGGGGAGGAAGAGTTGGTTTAGGGCTTCAGCTTTCTTCACGGAAACATCTCCGAGTCTCCGACAAGATGTAAATGGACCTTACTAATCCGAAATGCGAAGGCCCAAGGTTGAAGGCCCACGAACTCCTTGAGATTCTAGCGATGCTCTGCTCTGCTCGTTGCCTGCTGCCTTCTGCCTTCTGCCAACGAAATCAGCACTTTTTTTATAAATCAACAAGTACCTACTAGTAGTTTCGAACTTCCGCATTGGCATTCTCACAAACTGAGTACTCCATCGGTCTTATATTTCTAAACTTTTAGACATTCACATTTAACATTAAGCATGCCTTTTTATTTTTTATTTTTACAAATTTTTTAATAAAACGAATGGTTAAATGTTGATTTTAAAAGTAAAAAATCATAATCTATTTTAAAATGGAGTGAGTATTAAATTATGTCGTAAATATAATAATATAGCTTAATTTAATTGTTATCCTAAAGATATATAATTATTTTAAAACAGAATGAGCCACTTGACTACTGCATTTGTTGAAGATGATGGCATGCATTTTTCTGGGCAAGAAGCTCTTCCAGAATGAACATATGCACCAACAAATAAATTTTCTTTTTACACATTTTCAAAAACTTGCGCCTTATTTTACTAGCTTGAAGGCAGCTTTGACTTGATTTTATCACCTCAGCTGTCACTTCGTTGCCACTTTCATGAGGTGTGCGTGGATAAAGATCAAAGAGTTAGTATTTTTTAAGGGATTCTTAAACAGGTTCTACTTCAGATTCTGCAAGGAGATCTATCAAACGGTTCTCAAAAAGTGTTTCTACATCTCCTCCCAGAAAGTATTCCTCAAAGTTGTACTAGAAGCCAATAGCATTAAAAAAGCTTTTCATGGCTTCTCCATCTGTGCATTAGGATAGGTAAAAAAGCTATTTTGGCAAAAAAAAGTCGAGAGAAGTTGTTTTTAAGAAGAGGATTAATCACTAGGCGATTGAGTTAATCACGTTTTTAATCTTTGCCATACCAGCTTTTTGTAAGCTAGCATAGGTTTCCCTAGTTGCCTTGAGTCTAAACATTCACGGAGATGCCAGAGTTGGACCTATACATACATGGAGTTGTACGAGACCGACATGGAGCTGCGCAAGTGCTTTGAGCCTATATATCACAACATCTTTTTTTAAGAAAAAACTATATATATCAAAACATCTTATTTCACAATATGTATATATCCTGTTTCCATATTATCCCAATATCTAGCAAACTTCGGTTCTCTTGTATATCTTGAATTATAAGGTTGTTATAGTATGTCAAAACTGCCAGAATCATTTGGAGCCTTGTGATGCATCTTGACATGTCACGTTGCTCTCTGATAAGCTACCAGACTCACTTGGCAATCCAACAAATCTGCACCACCTTGATTTATCCAAATGCTGCAATGTTTGTGCAGTCTGAATATTTGTGCAGCCTGACAAAACTCCAATATTTGAACTTATCATCTTGTATTCATCTTGAACGGATCAAACATACTATTATGAAGACGGTGTGGAGGAATTCATGTTCCATTTTCCCTATGCTAGACAGGCTGTCCGTAGATAGAGGTGAAAACGGGTCAAAGAAAATGAATTAAAAATAGTGAGGATCGATTCGGATTAGAGTCAGACTCAATTTCTATTCATTTTTTTAACTAAGATTTAATAAGTACAGATAAAATTTGTGAAAAAATTCGCGGATCAAACCCTTTTATCACCCTTATCTGCAGAGAACCCTTATATCTCCCCTTCCCTGCTCTCCAGGAGTTGGGATCTCTATCTTTGCTGTAATCCCAAGAGCTGGGAGGAGAGCATGCAGCACCTCACGTCCCTGGAGTCGCCCAAAGGGGCGTGTGTGCGATGCATATCAAAACTGCTAGAATGGCTGGGCCAGCTCTCCTCTCTCATCAGAAGCCTGGATGTAGGAGGATTTAAAGTCATCATGTCATTGCTGTCCATCTAGGATGTAGCACTGCTCACCAACCTCCAGAAACTACAGATTGGGGATAACTTGGATCTACGGGAACGATGTGAATAAGAGAACAAGAACAATTCTGCTCATGTTAACAATACACATACTATAGTAAGTTGTAATTGAGAGATTACCTATGGTGCTTGGCTGAGTAGGGGCCTTCTAGCAGGATGGTGTTTGATGCAACTGTAATCTAGGATCAGGGTGTGGCATGCATAATTCCTGAAGTGTATTTCTTAATGCAATTATACAAAGCTCTTCTACGCATATGAGAAAAAAAACACATTACTGTAAGTCCCCTAGTAAATTCCAATTTATTTTGAAATCATCGTCCAAGTTTGCCAGTTACGGTATTTATCGCTCACATTAATAATGACATTTATTTCCCTATGAACTTACTGTAAGGAAATAAATGAACCCCTTTCTTTCGGGGACACATCAGGAGCATCCTCTTTTTCTACAAAAGCCCAATAGGGAAATAAACGAGATTTGTCCAGTACCATCACAGTCCGATTACATCCAAAGAAAATAACTGAGCGTCAATACTAAAATATAGATATTGCATTTAGACTCCAATCTGCCATCATCTCGGTGTGACATTAATTCTTAGTTCACCAAATCGGCCATTCAAGTTTCAAGGCATTTTCAGCTATAACTGGAAGATAATACATGTTGCTCTCTTTAAATACCCAGCTGGTACTTGTGACATCTTAGGTCACTATGCAAATATGTCATTTCTTCATCCTCGTTCAGTTGCTTCTAGGCGCAAATCAATATGTCCAATCATGACTGATGATTTGGGTAGGAGTAGCCATGTCCTCTACCCATATATCCATACCCTCTCCCGTAATGACCACGACCACGAGGACCACCGCCACGAGGACCCCTCCCTCCTCGCATGCCCATTGGCCGATGTCTTGCAGAGTCACCAAATGTCTAAAAACAAAACTAGGGTATTAACACTGAATGCTTAGGCAATTTGGTATGGGTTAAAAAATATGCATGGTTGTTCTATACCTCAGTATCTATTTTCCTCTGTTCGGAGAATTTAATTCTTCCATTCTGTCCACCATTGTCAATTGTGTTGCATGAGAGCGAGTCAAAGAAGTCATCTTTGACATATACAGGCTTTGCAGGGACAGGAAAGAAAAGGCAATCAGTATAATAAATGACAACTTACAGAATGCAATCTGACAAAACTGTAGTACTTTACCTTAGCTTCTGGCTTTTTAGGAGATATCTCGTCATCTTCTAGCACATTATCTTCATAATCATTTGTGTCATCATCAAACTGTTCGTTGCTTTTACCAAGATGCCCCCATACTTCATCCTTGTTAAACTTATCATTCATTGCCATGAAATCGAAGTCCTCCGTAAACTGGGTTTTGGGGTGTGATTGCTGAACATACAACAAAAGAAAAGCTCGTTACAGTATGGCCCAGCCAATTAAAGGCATGTGTAAGTGGCACATGGCTCATATGATCAGAACTAAGAAGGGGTCCAATTCTGTTGTCTTGATAATTTTACATTTCCACAAACTGTTTGCATTACAAAAGGTTGAAACAAAAATTTACACTAGATTTTACTTTCTACAGCTCCAGCTCACCAAGTAATCGGAAGCATAAAAGTTATTAATGGCACATTCTTGAGCATGTGTGCTCAATCAGTAAAGTTTATTCTGTTAGGAATAATAGATGGAATATATTGATGATGGATGAATGAATACAAAGAGGACCTAGGAGTACGTATATATAGGCTAGGGAAGGGTAAACCCTAGACTAACATATTACAATAATACCCTTGTCTATTATATCTCTAACACCCCCCCCCCCCCTCCTCAAATGAAAGGTATATGCAATAGCGTTGCATTTGAAGAAGATTACATGAAGAACTAAAACTTATGACAAACTAAAATTACATCCAAAATCAAAACTCTTCAAAGTCGTCGAAAAGTGGAGCCTTGATGATACATCGAGACAAGCCGAAAAGATGGCACTACAGCAAATGGCATGTAGTGAAAAGATGATAAAAGACACCACTGCAAATGGCAAGTAGCGATAAAAAAAATGATATGATGTACTACTGCAAATGGCAAGTAGTCATAGAAAATGATATGATACACTACTGCAAATGGCGAGTAGTCATATGAGATGATGATGACAACAAGATGGTTGCACCAACAATGATAGAGTTAGTGACTCGATGGAATCAACTAACAGTAAAAGAAAGAGGCTGTCTGACAAGTATGTGGACTTCTCACGGCAGAAACGAACGCAAGAGTAAAAAAATTTGGATGTGGACTCGATGAATGCAAGCGGAAGCAACGTAAAAGACACTTATATGATGATATGATCAAGTGGCCTTTGCATGATGGATCTGCTCCCCATAGATGACAAGCAATTACAAAGCTGCAGCACGAACACAGCATATCATCATGGTAAGAAGCCAGCACACGAAGGCATGATGCAGCGACGGCTGGAGAGGACAGCAGCACTGAGGAGCTGCAGCAGGAACCGGCCAGGGAGAAGCCGTCTGGATCTGAGGCGAGAGCCGGTATCCAGGATGAAGACAGCAGAAGATCGGAGCCACGCCCGACGGCCACGATGAGAGCCGGAGCTGGGGCACAATCGATCTATTAAATCGATCCCACGAGGAGCAGCCAAAAACAACGGATCCAGAAAAAGGGGAGCAGCAGGAGGAAGGAGCTGCAGGTGCAGACGGTGGTGGTGGGCAGTCGCGGGAAGGGGACGACGGGGAGGAGCAGGGATCGAAGCAGGATTAACACTGATGGGGCGTAGGTACTGTTCACGCGTGTGAACAGTGCCGGCAGCTGTGGTGGAACCCTTAAAAAAAACTAACCTAGATCTGATTCCATGTTAGGAATAATAGATGGAATATATTGATGATGGATGAATGAATACAAAGAGGACCTAGGAGTACGTATATATAGGGAAGGATAAACCCTAGACTAACCTATTACAATAATACCCTTGACTATTATATCTCTAACATATCCATCGAGACCCAATAGCATATTATGAGAAATAAATAAATAACACATAGCAAATTAAGCTTGGCATGATTTTTATAATGATAAGACAAAATGGAGCATGAAGATGTGGTCAAAATATTGTCACTAATTAATAAATAGGACAGCTCCATACAAGCACTCATAGATCAGAAAGCTAGTTACAGTAACTTCTTTTTATGGACATACCCCGTTTCCTCTTCCCCGACCTCTTCCTCTTCCGCGACCTCTATTGTTGTATTGAGCATGGCTTCTATTGTTGTACTGAGCATAGGAGGAAGGTCCAAAAGGCTGAAACCAAAAAAATACAAAGGGAACAATAATGAGCTGATCACAAAGCATGAACAATAGAGGGAAAAATAAGATAGTGTAATTCTGTCAAATTATTTCCTAAAACACGCTTTCTCCGACCTTGAATAGAAACAATAAAAAAATTAATACACTATTACCTTCTGAGATACAGGCTTTGGTGCTGGTAAAAGGGGCTCCCCCTTGGACTGAGCAGTTGCAGATTGTTTTGCCTTCCATTCATGCTGCTTAGTTTCCTTATTTTCGCTTGCCTCCAACTGCTTTCTCAGGACAGGAGAGGAAACTTTCTCTGAGGGTGAAATCAGAGACAAAGTAGCCTGGGTGGATGGAACAATAGTGGAGACTGCCTGAGAGGAAAGAACCATGGAAGAGGTTGTCTGAGTGGATGGAACCATAAAGGAGGTTGCCTGAGAGGACAGAACCGTAGAGGAGGCAATCTTGGAGGATGGAACCACAGCAACAGAAGTTTGCAAGGTATGAGATAAAAGGGCTGCGGATGAAGTGGTTGGCAGAAGTTGGCCAGAAGTGACCAATGTAGTAGGTTCGGCAACCGTGACATATGCGACAGTAGCAGATGGTGGCAGGGAAGGAGGCAGATAGGTTGGCATGGATACAGCTACACTCAGAGGCTTCTCACTGGACAGTGATGACAAACTGGAGGCAGGTACACGGACTGGCTTAGCGTTCACTTGAGCAAGTGTGCCTTGGGACAGGGACACAGCCGGCTCAACTGAAGATGGGGTAGTTTGACCTACAGAGACTATATCAGACGAAGTAGATGACAGCTTATTCGGTACTTGGCTTCCCAATGATTCAATTGCCAGTGTACTCGATGAAGCTGGCACTGATGTTGGTGCAGATACAGTAGAAGATTGAGGTAGATTATTATTGTTATTACTAGGCTGTAAAAAAGAAGGAAGCTCTGGCATATTTGGAAATCCAGCCAGTAATGGTCCATTAAGTCCAGGATATTGTACAGGAGGCTGCAAGGCCTGAGGAACTGTCAAACCCGGTGGCCGAAGAAAGGGTGGTGGTTGCATATGAGGAAACCCAGTTGGTGGTGGGTAATATCCTGGCCAGTACATTGGTGGCATTGTAAGGCCAGTGCCATTTGCAGATGATTGCATAGGTGATGAGTTCCATGGTGGTAAGTTGGCCCCAGGTTGATAAGGGGGCAAATTCCCTTGAAATGGTGGCTGCATCTGAGTTCCAGATGGAGCATTGTGTGAAATAGGATCAGCTGCAGGTGTGCTTGCACCAGAAGGCAAGCTTGTAGACAACGAGGCAGGACGAGGATAATGTGACTGTGCAGAAAGTAATTAAAAACAGCAATCATCAATCATCAGAATATTAAGTACATTTTCCAAAAAAAAATGAATCATAAAGAATACACAACTAATTGAAAGATACCTGAATAATCGCAGGATCATTGTGTAAAGCTACCGGCTGAGCTGGAGAGGATTTAACTTGCAAATCCTGCAGTAACATAAGTAAAGCTACTGCATCACAGGGAGAGACATTACAACATGACAATCAGATATGTAAAAGCCAAGCTTCACATGTCTCAGGAAAATGAGAATTTGGATTGAACACTTTTTCCTTTGAAAATCAAAACTTATGAACAAAGTTTTCAGGCCTTCTATATATATATGCATTAGATGATTACACATGTAAAACATCCTATGCTCATGTGCAAAAACTCAAGTGCTCAACATTGGTATAACTAGGATAACCAATTGAATAAAACCATAAAAAATGGTTATCAAACTATACTTCTATATTGTGAATCACAGTTCTCAATGCAAGATCCCTCTGCTCATTATTATGCCAACCAAAAAAAGAAAAATAACTGAATCTGAGTACTGCCAAACTTCCACATAGGCACAACTCCATACTCCTAAATTATTAATTTATACACATCCAATTGAATAACAGGACATGAGTCAAACCCTTGCTGCACCAGATGCTACAGTGTTGCATGATTCAGGAGTTTTGCCTATGACACCCAAATTCTAGCATTTCCCATTATTTCATCTAAAAATATTAGAAACAGTTAAATAATCTTAACAGATATGACATCTAATGGTAACATATTCTCAAATATGCTATCATTACCTTTATATCACTACCTCGAAAGAGTATGTACTCATAGACCTTATCACTGGCAGGAATCTGTTGGCCATCCTTCTTGCGGCCTTCAGTTCCAAATGATCGAACTGCAGCAACATTAAGAAACATTCAGGGATGTGAGGCAACTAATTCTAAAAAAATGACTGTGATTTTCAAATTCCAATATGTGCAAAGATATGCAGTGTTTTCAAGTCATCCGACTAATTAGGCTGATTGGTTGGCTGTCCACGACTAGGTGGACCGGATTTGGTCAATTAATCGTCTGGTTGTCCGATTAGTGTGGAGACTGAGCAGGAGGAGGCTGCGTGGGCAGGTTTGCTAGGTTTCCATTCAAGACTGGGCCGGTGAGTGGCTTGGCCCACTACGGTATCCATTTATGGCAGGATGCATCTAACCGAACCCCTGCACCACTCGCTCAATTCGCTACACAGGCAGCTGCCACCAGGTTCATGCGCCGCCACTGAGTCAATGCATCAAAACCAAGTCCCTGTGCCACCATATTCGTTGCCTCACTGCATTCGCTGAGTGTAGGAAGCGGCCAGCGACACCTGCCCCGGCAAGGCCCACTGCCTCAGCTACAGCTACGAAGCAAAGCAGCTATATCCCAACCACCACGTGGGTGGTTCTCTTGTGCAATCCCTGCCACTCCCATGACGACTTGTTGTTTACTGATGATATTCATCATTTAGGGTTTGATTTAAGAACGGCATGGATTTCATTGTTGAATGCTGCTTCAGGACGACCTCCCCCTCTAACTGTGGTGATTCCACCACCATCTTGCTGCTCTTGCATCTTGGTCTGCTTTACTTTTTCTTTTCCTAAGTTTTTGCCTCATGGTGTGACGTAAAGGGACTGGGCAAAGAAAACATTGCAAACAAGAATAATTATTATTTCCACCTTTGAAACAAGGTACCAATCACGCAACCCGGTAACCCTCATGGATCTACTACATTAAGACTACATAAATGCACCTCACCCCAGTATGTGAAAAGGCTCAGAAGATAATATCAGTGCCTCGAGAGAATTTTTGGCCTTTTGTGCTCAATAACAGATGTTGGTATATAAGCAAACTTACAAATAGAAAAAGAGAAGGGATAATGGGCTTTGCACTGCAAGGTTCACCACAGGATATGCCGACATGCCAGAAAATTTGGAACTGATAAATGCATTCCTAAATGTTTTCTAGTCCACAGTCAAACAGACACTTGTCAATTCAATGTTTGGCAGCTAGATATAATGGGACACTTCAACAGCATCATTCTCAATAATGGTGTAACTACAAATTCCAACCATGGAAGCTATGCAATTGTAGCTGAACGGTTATTAGGGAAAGGAGCAGCTGTGTGATGCTCCAATAAGTTGATTACTCAAGTGGACAAGACAAAAAAATGCTTTCTATAATAATCTACACAACACAAGCTCATTAAGTCAATAGAGCATGGACCATCCCGAACCTACCAACCTCGTAATCTCTTCATTTCAGGGTCCAGCTTATCGGGCTATCTTTCCGGCGAGGAAATGAAGTGCGCAATAAATAAGATGGGTTCGCTCATAGCGCAGATTCCTTTAGCTAAAACCTTACAAAGAACTGAATTGTGTACAGTACGTTCAAACTTGCATTCACGGCCCAGTCAGTAATAACTCACCTAGACAGCAAGAGTTCAGTTCAGATGCAGCTTAATCAAGCTACTGATTCAAAATCTAAGGAGACTGCAGATCCCAGCTATACCAGAATTCTATCGGGGAGATTCAAAATCCACTACATCTGCATGGCATAGTTAAACAAGAGTGAATCGACGCTCCTTCAGCGTCGTGGCACCTCACGTCACCCGACACAGATCATTACCACCCAGACTTCGAAGAGAAAGAGTGTGGGCAGGGGAGTGGCTGCAGCCTCACCGTTCCTGAGCCCGATGCTGGACTCTGCGGTGTTGATGGCGTAGAGCACGCCCTCGTATCGGATCTCGCTCTTGGAAGTGAGGCTTATCACGCTCCCGATGTACGACTCCGGCGCGGCCGCCATCGCCACCGGTCTCGCCTAGGGTTTCGATCCCCCGCTCTCGCTTGCCTGTTTTTTCTTTTCTTTTTCTTTTTTTTCCTTGCCTGTGTTTTCTTCCTCTTCTTTCTTAAAAACCTTTCGCTACTCGCTCCATTTCGCCCTGTGGACTCACGTTGCTTGCGCCACCCCCATTTACGTGTGGGACCCTGATTGACGGAGTAATGTCGGGCCCATCGGGCGGTGACATTAGCAAGCGAGCGGGACGGTATAAGGGGGTTATGGAAATGTAAGAAGTGGGAGCGTAGTGGACCGATTAATGTGGGCCCAGAACAACTCGCGAAAATGACGTGCAGGCCCGCAGTCTGACGTGCTCACTCAGTTACACGGTGGACTAGTAGGATCTCTATCCTCCGATCAGTCAGGGAACTGGACGAAAACTTTAAGCGAGGCTACATAATTTTTTTAAAAAAAAATAAAATGCATCAAATTTTTATTTTTATTGTCCACACTTACATATATATCAAATTTAGAAATTAGCATCAAAATTTAGCAACAATAAAAAATATCAGTATCAAACTTTTTTATTTTAATTTAAATTTCTTGTGGATAGATGTTATGTTTTTCAAAAATTTTAATGCTTAACTTTTGGTTTACTAGATAGATTACACCATAAATTTAACAACATGATTAGAGGATAAAAATAGTTAGTACTCCTCTGTTTTAATTTATAAGTTGCTTTGGAAGTAGGCAAAGGATATAATGAAAGTGAAAAAGGTGAGATGTTAAATCTAGAATGACTTATAATTTAGAGGGATAGAACATGTGAATAGAAGTTTATTTTTAGATTTTGTTGACTTACAAATTTGATCAATGATTTATATAGATTCAGTTAAATTTAAAACCTAGTATTTGTACTTTTAGATTCATCAAAAGAAATATTTCATAATCTTTCGTAATATCTGAACCATTTTGTGTTCTAAATTATTTTTACTAAACATTATAGATAGCTTAGACAATTATTTAAACTATTTTTAAACTTAGTAGTTCCGCCATTGGAGTAGCCCCTATGATTGGAAATTTTCTTAAGTATATATTGCTTTCCACATGCCAAAAAAATATTTAGTCTAGAAAAAAGATGCAAATTACTTTATGAATCTATCTATAATGTTTAGTAAAAATAATTTAGAACACAAAATGGTTCAGATATTACGAAAGATTATGAAAGTATTTCTTTTGATGAATCTAAAAGTATAAATACTAGATTTTAAATTTAACCGAATATATATAAATCATTGGTCAAATTTGTAAGTGAACAAAATCTAAAAATAAGCTTCTATTGAGACATTCCGTCCGTCCAAACTATAAATTATTCTGGATTTAACATTTCACCTTTTTCACCTTAGTTCCCTTGCCTACTCGCAAAACAACTTATAAATTAAAACAAAGGTGTAATCTATCTAGTAAACCAAAGTTAAGCATTAAAATTTTTAAAGAACATAACATCTAGCAACAAAAAATTAAAATAAAAATAAAAATAATTTATACTGATATTTTTTTATTGTTATTTTTTTTGTGTATTGCTAATTGTTTATGCTAATTTCTAAATTTGATATATATATGTAAGGGTGGACAATAAAAATAAAATTTTGATGCATTTTACTTTTTTTGAAAAAAAATTTATGTAACCCTTTAAAATTTTTGTCCAGTTCCGCCACTGGTATCTCTGCCTGTAGTTAGGACACACCGGCCACTCGCACGGCACAGTCCAAGTTAAAAAGGTTCGACAATTTTAATTTCATATTGATTCGGTATGCTTAATTGTCACATCATACCATGCCAACCTACAAGCTCGAGGGTTCATCTACGGTTCGGCATACTAAGCTATAGTTGTGCAGGTCGGTCCGAAAGCACGACCACTCACAAATGGTACGGCGGCTCACAAATAGTAAGATGACTCACAAATGGTAGAAATCGTGATCCCTAAATTTCTGACGCTTCGACGCTCCAAGCACCAGCACATCTCCCCTCGAACTCCTGTCCTTACTGCCTTGCTGGTGAGCAAGACGGCGGTGCAAGGTGGCGCGACCCGAAAGCACGACAATTCACAAATGTCACGATGGCCCATAAATGGCAGAAATTATGATCCCAAATTCCTGACCCTCCAACACCCCAAGCACCACCTCCCATTGGGCTCCCTGTCCTTGCTGCTCAGTTGGCAGGCAAGGCGGCGCGGTGAGGGAGCCGGCGAGGCGAGGCAGGAGCTAGGCGAGGGTCTGCGAGGTGGCGGCTTGGGTGGGGCGAGGCGGTGGCGGTGCAAGCGAGACCGAGACGACGGTAGGCAATGCAAGGCGAGGCAGTGCAGCATAGGCAAGCCGATGAGGTGAGCTGGGAATGGGAGAGGAACGAGGGTGAAGGATTTTATATGGCCAAGCTAGGGTTGGCAGAGCTAGCCCGTTAACAGGCCGTGTCGAGATGGGCCGTTTATGAGCTTCCTTGTGCCACTAGATTAATGGGCCATGTTGTACCTTTCAATAGGCCAAGGTGGCAGCCCAAGCACGGCCCGAACTGCGTGTGGAGGTTTGTATGGGGCCGAGTAATAATGTGTCGTGTTGTGCTTGGGTCATGCTATTTTTTCCGTGCTTCGGTCGGCCCAAGCATGGTCTGAGCTGCGTGTTGAGGTTGGTATGGGCCCAATTAATAATTTTGTCGTGTTGTGCTTCGGTTGGCCCATTAGGTACAGCCCGTTTGGACAACTACCTGCTTGGCCCTCATATAGCAAGCTTTGTTATCTTAATATATTAAAAGTAAATTGTGTTAATATTTTAATACTAATGAGAGTATTTAATTGTAATTTGGACATGTTGTTGGCATAGGCTTATGAAGTTTACACTAAGTAGTTGTTAGTAGGATAACACTGTGAGATGTAGTGGACCCACCAATCAGTGCGGAGGAAGAGTGACAGATGACCACTACCTACCACACTCAACTTTTTTATAGATAAAAGGGACAATTGCAAAACATATTATGTTTTGGATTCTAATTCTGAAAATGGTTTTTTTTTAGACTTTGCAAAATTGGTTCTTTTTTCAAATTTGAAGCATAATATTGATCCTATTCCGTTAAGTGGTGTTAACGATGTTAAATATTACGTAGCAAGACATATATATATCTTGCTAAATTGATCCTATTTTTGTTTTGGTTTTGCAAAATTAGTCATGTTTTGAGTAGTTTGCATATGGAATCTAAGATTCACATATTTAACAAATTTAGATAATTTATTAGCACAACTTAAATATTTTTTAATATGCAATAAACTACGTAAAATATTGTTAAATGCAAACTCAAGAGGATGTAAGGATAATAGAGGGTAATTTTGTTTTTTTCTTATTTATTTTTATTTTTCTTTAGATTGAAAATTAGTTACCGCTAACGGTGTTAAAAAGAGGACCTAACAGAAGCTTCAAATTTAAAAAACAGGACCGATTTTGCAAAGTCTAAAAAAAACATTTTGAGAATAAGAGTAGACTTGTTTTGCAATTGTCTCTAGATAAAAAGGAAAAAACTTTTTAAATGAAATTTCCTGTTATTATATTGTATTCATTACAACAACAAATCTATTTTTAACCAATAATTATTATCCTAATGCTAACGGTAACAATTTAAGAACAATAATACTAAGTTTTAAAATTAAAAATGAAATGGTTTTCATATAGAACTTGTTTACAAAACCATTTTCTTGTGTGACCTGCTTGTCTAGGAATCGGGGCTAATATTACATCGGGCTTGAACATTTGTGTTCATCCTCGGTTCCACCAAACTGTGAGGAAAATCTGGTAGGGAGGAAAACCGGGAATTGAATTGACCTATTTGAAACTATTCTCCCGGATTAGAGCAACTGCGGTCCAAAAAAAAAAAAAGGCGCCGTTGCTGATCAGGCAACATGGTAATTAACCCATCAAACCTAGGAATCCATCACCATCAGATTGTCTAGCATGCTTTTACGCCTTTTTACCCCTAAGTCCATACCGTAAGTCCCTCACTGACCCAACAAACCTACGAATTGACGAATTGTCACGACAAATAGCCTCTCATCTAGTCGTCTTGTATGTGCATATGCCATACATTCCTACCCACTCCCAGGACCTGGTCCATCACAGTTGTTAGTGTTCATCTCAAGTTGATGTCATGGCCCGCCCAACTAACTACAGAATAAATGATCTAAGAAACCAAGAAAGGCGGCGAAAAAAGGCCACCCCGATGTGGTTCTTGAACCTTAATGATAGGGCATCAACAATCAAATGGGTTCAGGATATGTTGGGATCACCTTTCTGATGTTCTCTATACTTTTCCCTTGTAATTAAATAGCATTTTGCAGGGATTTTAAATAACATCTTTCTCATACAACATCAGTGGGTGTAATTAATGCTAGAATAATCTTGGTAGGGAATATATATCTTTTGGAAAATATTGTAACATTTCTTAGTTCTTTTTTTAAAAAAGAACTTTAATTCTTGTCGCAAATATGTAAATCTAAGCTTTGATAGTAGAATTGAAAATATTTCTCTAGAACGTATTCAAAGTGTGCTATATGTGCATTATATTATAATGTACCTCCGCCCCATTTTATAAGTCATTTGGAGTATGTGCATAAAAATTAAGAAAAATAAAAAATATGAGATGTACGGAAAACAAAGAGAAGAGAGATAGAAATGAGAAGTATATTGGGAAGGAAAAAGGTGACTCAGAAAGTGAGAATGATTTATAAGTCAGGAAAATTGAGAGAGTTTAGAATGACTTATAATTTAGGACGGAGGGAGTAACTTAAAAAGCTAATCATTTTCTATTTTTCAACAAAAAAGGTTGCA